>JACEFZ010026709.1:387500-540000 GCA_014155875.1 Cepaea nemoralis
CAGAGTCGTGGATCAGCTCAGTGTTCCTGTCTTGACCATACCATGTGGCCAAGCCATCCAGATATTTATTTCTCGGTCTTCGCCTTGGTCTGTTCCCTTCGATCTTGCCAGTTGTCACTGAGTCCTCTAACCATTTCTTTTCATAACATGTCCAAAAAATTGTGACTGTCTACGTCTAATTTCTCTAATAAATTTACGATTTTCATTTGTTTCCTGTAGTACTTGGTCATTGGCTTTTCTGTCTGTCCATGGTATTCTTTGCATTCTCCTCAGAAACCACATTTCTGCAGCCATCAGATATTTTTCAGCTTGACTGCCCAGTGTCCAAGTTTCACATCCATACAAAAGAACAGGCTCTATGTATCCCCTCAACACTCTTTTTCTGGTTTCAATTGACATCTTTTTATTGGTCAGTTTTTTTCCCCCCATCTTACTAAAGGCAACAGATAGGTAATGAAAATTCTAAATGTATTATTCTGTTGAGGATTCTGGGTTATATGAGAATTCTGGGTTATAATTGGTATATATAGTGTCTGTTGTTGTTATAGTTTAAGATAGTGTATTAGGTAGACACCTAGACAGACAGAAAGACAACCAGTCAGACAGATTACATACAATGAAAAACAATGCAGGTTCGTGTCTAGAGCAATCACAGATAATCACATGAAAACAAGACACGATATGTATGGTATGTGTGTGCGTGTGACTGTCACAGAATTACCGAGCACGCAAACTATCGTGACATAGTGGATTGCCTGGCTGCTGTAATCGCGTCATTGTCGCAGATCACACACTCAATAGTTGTCATTCGCCATCAGCCGGTTCTTCCATCTTGGCGAGCATCATGCATCAACAGTTACACAACCTAATCATAAGGCATTGTTCCAATTCCGCAATTGATCGTTCGGAGACGCACATGTTTGCTAATGGTATTGTCATCAACGCGTGTTATCTCGTGTTGCTCATTGTTGTATATTTCATAACAATACAGGGTTGGGGAGATTTTTTTTAAAGGCAGGGTGGGGGGGGGGGGGAGGGTAGAGGGTCTTAATTTGGTAATATTGGGAGTAACAATGAGAACTGACGTGTTGGCTCCGTGGCGGATAATTTAGTAATATTGGGAGTAACAATTCTTCTTCTTCTTCTTCCGTTCGCTTGAAATATGTCTATAACTGCAATGCTGTCTCTTGTATGAATTGAACTGTCTTTTTCAGTTCACACAGCGGTCCATAGAGTTTATCTTCCACTGTCGTCTCTCTAGGCCAGAAGGTTTGCCTAGATATGTTATATTTTGGGCAGTCTTGGAGTATGTGCTCTGCTGTCTGCGATGCCAATCCACATGTGCACATGGCTGTTTCACCAATCTTGAATTTTGTATACATGTGGTTGCGTAATCTATTGTGCCCTGTTCTGAAGCGCAGAATAATGACTTGTTCTGGTCTATCCATAACGTGGTAGTCATCTTGAGCAGGTTTTGGTGGCTTTCTGGCTGATTTGATCATTCTTTTCTTTTGGTGGTATGTAACGGGCACATCAGGCTGTTCATCTTTGGCTCCTTCCTTAGCCAATTGATCAGCTCTGTCGTTTCCGGGTACTCCACAGTGGGATGGTATCCACTGTATGGTGACCTTATGCTGACTGCTAAGTTCAGAAAGTAGTGTCCTTAGTACTGGCAATTTCCCAGACAGGAGCGCCTCGAGTGCTGATTTTGCATCTGTCAATAGCACCACAGGTTGTGTACCATTGCTGGTATTTAGTAATTTCTCTGTTGCTATCTTGATTGCCTCAATTTCAGCATCGTAGTTATGGCAGTACTTTCCTGTCGGTACTCTAGCTGTGTCCCTGGTATTATTTGGGTATTCTATGTACACTCCCGCTCCTCCATTTCGAACAGCATTTTGTGCTGACCCATCTGTGTAGACTCGGATCCAGAGGTCCTGTGGGTATTCTTCATCAAGGAAGCTGAGAGTGGCTGTTCTGCGCTGCACACTGTTCTGTTCTTCCTTGTCAAATATTCCTCTCACTTTTGTCTGGATTTGTAATGATAGTCTATGCTCATCTTTCCATAGAGTTCGCTCTGGAATAGTTGTTAGGGGGATACCAACTGTGGGCAGATCGGTGGTTTCTCTGCAGAGTCGTTTGGCCTGGTGGATAAAACTACTTCTTTTCAACCGCCCCATAGCTAGGTTTTCAAATCTGTTCTTCATAGGGTGGCCTGGCAAGCTGAGGAACTTTTCTGCTTGTATTAGTGTTTTCTGACGTGTTTGCTCCGTGGCGAAGTGGTTAAGGCGTCTGCCTCGAGCTCTGAAGGTTGTGGGTTCGATTCCAGATTTGGTCATTCAGTTCAGGAGTGCAGTTTTCTCGGAGACTGACGGGGGAAGTGGCTGGTCAATCCCAACTTCCGGAAACCAACCTTCTGCGACTGCTTTCACCAAACCATTGTGACGTTCAATGTGAACCAAATGTGCACGTGCGACTGCTCTAACCAAACCATTGTGACGTTCAATGTGAACCAAATGTGCACGTGCGACTGCTCTAACCAAACCATTGTGACGTTCAATGTGAACCAAATGTGCACGTGCGACTGCTCTAACCAAACCATTGTGACGTTCAATGTGAACCAAATGTGCACGTTTTCGGGATTTTTATATATCTCTTATTTGACAGGTTTGAAAGGCGATTAAGCCTTGGTATATCTCATCGTCGCAACTCATCTTGTTCCTCTTGTATCTTGCGGTGTCAAGGTGAAGCATAAACATCGGGAGAGAGTCCGTTTATGGGCTTCATATTTCGAGATTCCCATTGGCTCTGTTATTCCCTCTGTCCATCGTTTACATGGTCGGCCTCTTCTTCTGCTTCCATTTGGTCCGTACATCATTGCTTTTTGTGGTATGCTGTTAGTTAGCAGCCTAGTTATACAGCCGAACCATTTAACTTGCTGTTATGTGAAGCAATCTAGCTCTGCTATAACCCCCACTTTAGTCCTGATTTCTTTATTTCTGATTTTCTCTCTTCTTGATACATTGGAACAGACAGACAGAGACAGAGAGATGGGTGGATGGAATATTTCAAACTGTGAATATGATGTTCTGTTTACCCACTGGGTTATAACTGGGATAATATAGTGTCTGTTGTTATTGTAGATAATGTGTTAGGCAGACAAACTGGATAGATAGACAGACAGGACGAACGAACAGTTACAAAGTTGTTTTCCTCTTGCATACTTCATCACCTACCACTTTCTACATTACGCCACTACTTGCAATACTGCAAGAAGCACGAGTGCTGAAGGTGTTAATGTGTGGATTTTGGGCTCCTATGAAAGCAGAACAATGAGCTACTTGCAATGCTGCAAGAAGCACAAGAGATGAAGGTGTTAATATGTGGACTTTGTTCTTCTACAGGTGAATACAAGAAGTCCGCGTCACCGAAAGTGTATCTGGATTACCGTGTTTGTTGTTGGTACGCTGGTTGTTGTCGCAGGAATTATCGGCCTTACTTTAGCTTTTACTAAAGACGAGCATCCCAAGGACTGAAGGGCCGGCCAAGACAGGGTCGATATCGTACTCACATAGGTGCCAATCAACATGTTTACTTGAACATTGCATGCATTTATCATCTGTACATATGTTTGACCATGCATATTTCATGAGCCTTGGATTCAGGTGTGTGAGCGAGTGAGAGAAAGAGAGAGAGAGAGAGAGAGAGAGAGAGAGAGAGAGAGAGAAAGAGAGAGAAAGAGAGAGAGAGAGAGAGAGAGAGAGAGAGAGAGAGAGAGAGAGAAAAGAGAGAACGAATGAGCAAACGAATGAATAGACTTCACATGCCAAAGAGTGACACATTCAGCACTCAAGCCGGTTTTACATTCGGCCCTTCCAGTCACTCATCCTTGACACATTAATTGAGAGAGAGAGAGAGAGAGAGAGAGAGAGAGAGAGAGAGAGAGAGAGAGAGAGAGAGAGAGAAGAGAGAGAGAGAGAGAGAGAGAGAGAGAGAGAGAGAGAGAGAGAGAGAGAGAGAGAGAGGTGAAGACAGAGAATCAGACTGTTATCAGTTCACGGAAGGCTGTCTGTAAGGAATCTCCACCACCACCTGCCCACGTCTTTAGGATGCACTCAGACACATTTCTTCCCGTCCATCTCTTGATGTTGTCTTCCTCCACACACTTCTCATACACTCCACCCCTAAAATAAAACTGTAACAAGCGGCTGTGTCTCTCTATATGGCCTAACTACATAAAGTGTCGTGACCCATTCCATCCAGTCAAGCTTTCTACAATCTCAGTTTTTGTCAAGCTTCTTTGTTTTCGTCTCCTCGGATTCTAGGTATGACAGTACAATGAAATCCTCCTTCTTCTTTCCTCTTCAGGGGACTGCGTGGTCTCGAGGTATAGTGTCCGCCTCGAGTGCTGGGGGTGCCGGGATCAAGCCCCGGTGAGATCCGGGATTTTTTTCTCGTGGACTTCTAGTAATAAAATTTCCCCTGGTCTCTGGGTAGTGAGATCGGACGCCCGTGTGTATTGTTGCGCACGTAAAAAATCCCTTGGCAGTTGGAAATCGAAAAAGAGTAGCCTAATGGCGCTGCCCGGGCAAAATTTCGAGTTAAAAATTGACCAAAGTATTTCAGGATCCTCGCCGGTGCTACGGAGTTCGTGCACTGAGATGAGTTTTTCCAGACTCAGGTTTGCGTTAGGAGGAGAACGGAGCACTTATGGATTACACCCGTGTGCCGTGATGTTGAGCCATCGACTAAACTAAACTAAACTAAACTTCTCTTCAGAGGAGTGCATAACATCTAGTTTCCCACCTCAAAGGTAGATTGGCATGCATTTGTGTAAGATTTGTTTCCCCTGCAGACAGATACAATCCAAGGTAACGTGCTCTAACCGCCGGTAGGTTTCCTTTACTAAGTTTTACCAAGGCGGTGACTTTATGACCTACTCTTTGCAATATTTAGCTGCTCCGTGAGATTTTTAACGTGTACAATTGCCTTCTGTTTGTCGCCCCAAGGTTAGGCATCCGATCTCACTACACGAGGATTCCGGGGACGTGTATTATCATTAGATAATAATTCTTGGACAAATGTCCAGCTGTAGGCTAAGACCGAACTCTGTACCTTTAGAACCTGAGGCAGACACCGTAATTGCTCAACCATAGCACATAATACAATAAGCACAGTTCTGGCATGATATTCTATGTAAGAAACTGACTGGCACCTTAACGTCTTGATAGACATAGTTTGTCAAATAGAGTTTTACCTCTCCATAGCACAAGGAAACCGCTGAATTTAGAGGATTAGAGACCGTGTGTTGCCCATGCAACATGGTCCCTCTCTCGGCCTGACTAGAGAGAAAAGGTAGCACAAATACGTCGGGAATAAGACAAGTTGCAGAAGATGCCGGATCAGCAAAGCAATGCTCTAGCTGACCATCTCCCGGAGCTTCCATCCTAGACCAGCGGCCAACTAAGGCTTAGGATCTGATCTATCCTGCCACGACATTTAGTCTTTAGATTGCATCCGCGCACTAGGGTAAGTATTGTACCCTCCCAGTCTCGGGAAGGTTAACCCGGTCAACAAATGCCCGCAGAAGTCGGATGTGTCGGCCTAACGGCGCAAGAACGCAGCTCTGCTGTAAACAGGCACAACGCAATCACGTCCGAAAAAGAAAAAAAAAACAAACTCCGGATGAACGCAGAAGAAGAAGTACCCTCCCAGTTGCGCTCTTCCGCCCGAAGCCGTTGGCACAATGTGGGATGTCGGGTTTGGTGATCGCCGCTCAACATTCAGCACCAACAGAAGCAGGTAGTACCGTCTACTGTCATAGGGTAGCTTAGCCATATCTGACTAAGACCTGATACTACAATGAAAAGAAACAATAAATGAACCCATTCTTTCTCCCCCTCCCCCATCACACCCAACTAACGCTCTCTCTCTCTCTCTCTCTCTCTCTCTCTCTCTCTCTCTCTCTCTCTCTCTCTCTCTCTCTCTCTCTCTCTCTCTCTCTCTCTCTAAATACAAATAGCTGGCTTATAATTATGCATTTTAAAAAATCCGATTTCTCGTGTTTGCTTGTTTGATCATGAACTTCCTGACCAGTATTGTAACAAAGAGTATTGTAGCAGCTTGTAACATTTTGACAGAAATTGTTGTGCTACTTAAGAATGTTTTTAGAACAAAGTTACAGGTGCCCAATGTGATCTGTCCTGGGTAAACTTGGCTTGGGGAAAGTACAGCCTCATCTACACTTGCAATGTTTTACCTGTTTTTAAAAAAAATGGCTGTTTGTACAGTTGCTGATACTTGTCAGCGTGTATACATAATAACAATGTTTTTGTGGATCCCGAATATCATTGCGTAGATACAATATATAGGTGTGTGTTTGTGTGTGTGTGTGTGTGTGTGTGTGTGTTTGTGTGTGTGTGTGTGAGAGAGAGAGAGAGAGAGAGAGAGAGAGAGAGAGAGCGAGAGAGAGAGAGTGTGTGAGTGCGTGTGTGGAGAGATAGTAATATATCATTGTGCTGATACATAACATCAGTGGTTTTGTGGATACGAAATATCTTTGCATGAATACAGTATATCATTGTGTGGATACAGAAAATCATTAAGTGGATACAGAGTAATATTGTGTTGATATAAAATACAAGTGTTTGTGTAGATATACAAAATATCATTGTGTGGATACAGAATATCATTGTGTGGATACATAATACCAATGTCTGTGTGGATACAGAATATTGTTGAGGGGAGACAGAATATTGTTGTGTGGATACAGAATATTATTGTGGGAATACAGAATATTGTGTGGATACAGAATATTGTTGTATGGATACATATAATACAAGCGTCTGTGTGGATATATAATATTGTTGTGTAGAAATGGAATATTAACTATTAACTATATTAACCTTTAAGCGACTTTTTTTTAAGGATATGGAATATTATATTGTGCGTACAGAATATTGCTGTGTGGATACAAAGCATCGTTGTTTGTATTGATACAAATGCACATCTGCATATACTCAACGCAAGTGTTTGATGTTAATACAAACATTAGTGAATTTGTTGGTGTATCATACTTGCACTCCGGATAAGTTCAAAGGTGATCAGACACCCCCTTCCCTCTCCCCAACATCTACATCAGCGTCCTACGGCTAATAGTTCCCGTTCTGTGTAGGTTGACGAGTCCCCTCATTCTCACAATGTGCCTCTCGTGTCTGGTCATGCGAATTCAAATTTCTCATTCTGGACAACGAAGTTGTTTCAAAGTCCACGGCTCTAGACTTTAATAACATCGGAACAATCCACGGGCTGGCCATCTGCAGGGGATGCAGAATCAGCATGTGTATCACCTCGTTCATTTCCCTCAACTCTCGCATATTCCGGAAAGAAGATGAAGGTGACTACGTACAACATACCTCCGCAGCGATTCAACTTACTGTCCGCGTACAGAACCCACCTCGGCCTTTGGATCATGCTAATTGAATCACTTAGTACACACACGCTGGTATAGTTCTGTGATTCCAGTCATATGAAAGCCTGTTTTACTGCCATCACCTCCATCAGCATGATGCTCATGATCATAGAGTGAGCACCATTGGTTTCTTGAATGGTTCGGCCCGCCGAACGTGCCATGAATGCCCACGCACGTCTCTGCTGCTGTATAACAGATCCATATGTATATATGAGCACACCAGTATCATCTAAATGCTCACTGATGGGCGCGTTGAGCTCTGTATTGAGAACCACAGGATTCTGGTTCACACCGTCTGTGGTAATGCAGGTGGAGGTGCAGTTAAGTGCTGGGGGTACAGGCACCCAATTCCTTGTTGGGGTTGATATTGGTAAGGTTGCAGACCTGCTTGAAAACATCTTCCGCCCGACCCATCCATGATCTGCCCCTCTTTAGCCTGTCGACCTTTTCTGCATTTATTTTCAAGTATGCACGAGCCCTCCAGATCTTGATCCTGTGGTCAGGAATTATTGTCACCTGTTTGCTCCACTGGAAGCCCACCTTGTCAATAAATGTTTCACGGATGATGCAGAGGCTGAACGTAATATATAAATGTGCCTCAGATAGCAGAGCATACATGTGCTGCAAGTTTCAAAGCTTGTTTGTCTGGGATAAATGTGCAGTGTTGGTGCAGATTATTGTGAGAAATAAAGGGGACATTTGAGTGCAATAGCAAATGGTGTTCAGTTTCGTATCGTGCAAGTTTTTTTAAACCAACCATTTATAACTGACAGACTGACTTCCCCTTGTACGAGGGGCAGTAAGCACTGTTTTGAATGCATGACTGGGTTTAACAGTGTCAGATACAACACCAGTTTAAGTCATTGCAGTGGGTTGCACACTGAAGGGAGCAAAGAAATAATATTGGTAAACATTATACCATCAATGAGTGAACTACGTGTTCTGGTGTAATTTAGTCTGATGTAGTGTAGTGGATTGAGCAGATACCTAGTATCAGGGGTTTGGAGTTCCATGCCCATGAGTTAATAACCCTTTTACATGGCCAATTTCAGCCCTACAATCATCACAATCCGCTTTTTATTTGCGTTCTCTCCCTTTGAACTCAAGCGTAGCTCATACACGTGCTATAACACTGGACTGCGTTTTGCGTGTGGATTAGCTTTCCCTATTACCAGTGTCCCTCGCCACCAGGTGAGGTCACTCCGACTTCTGGGGTACTTGTAATTTACTCCCCCAAGTCAAGAACGAGAAGTCTTACATTTGAGTCCAGCTGACCGGTGTAAGGGTTGTGCCCACTAACTCGGCTTCAGCGCACAGGAAATTTAAGAACGAGCGCTCTTATCCATACAACTATACTGACCTGAATCATAATCTGATAAAATGGCTACCAGTGTCGATGTACACGGTGTATTTTTAATGACTGTGCAGTGTTTGAAAATATTGCCGGTCCACGTTTTGTATTTACCTACTATTTTGCATGAACTTTACACAGGGTGAATACAAAACTTGGACCGGCAATATTTTCAAACACTGCACAGTCATTAAAAATACACCCCATATCTAAAAGAATAATTAACCACATTAACGCTTCTACACCGTTTGGACTCCAACAACACGGATCTCACATTCACTGGAGGCAGAAGAAATGTGTAACATGTATTTACTTATGTTATATTTGTAAGTGAATGGTAATATATAAATATTTGAGAATGTTATTATTGTTTCACATCACTAAAGTTACATTGTTTTTTTATTTTATTTCCTGTTATGTTTTGAAGTTCACACAAGCTATAATGTATGATCACTGCAACAATAAAATAAAAGCAAGAGAAATATTTGGTATTTGTTCTAATGTTTCATTGGTCAATAATTGTTGAATACCTTCGTGTACTAATGTTCCATTAGTCACTGTCAAACAGTCGTCTACTGCTTATAGCACCCTGTGGTGTAGGACAGGGAAGTATTGAGCCTGAGGAATTAACGTAAGGCCGCCTGGCTAGTGCAGTCGCCACCAACAATGCAAGTTAGGTTTTCTTTTTGCCCCCGACAGAAAAAAATCTACACTTTACTGAGGATTTGAACCTGGGTCTCCCGAAGGAGAACCCGATGTTCTGATACTCCATTAGTCACTAATAGTTGAATTGCCGGCTCCGTGGTGAAGAGGTTACGGGCGCAGTTCGTAATCCCGCATATCCGCGTTCGAAACACAGCTGTGGATGATTTTGCAACAGATCGCCTTACGTTGATTTTTTATGTAATGGTATGGTTGCCGGTCGTTCAGAAAGCAACGGCAAACTACTGAACGTAAACTTGCACAGGAATCCCGAACAGCTAAAAAATACCGTGGTTGACTGCTACGTCCTGTAAAGGATATGCAACAACTTTATTTATTAGTTAAATACCTTCATGTTCCGATGTTTCATTAGTCATTAATTGTTGAATATTTTATGTCCTGGTGTTTTACTAGTGACTAATTGTTGAATGCCGATCTACCTGGCGAATGTGTAAACGACCTTCTCCGTCATCCCGTATATCCACGTACGGGATCACAGCTATGCGAGATTCGGTAGCGGATCGCGTCGCGTTGCTTACTTACGGGGGTGTGTGAGCCGGTCGCTCAGAAAGCAATGGTAAACTACTGAGCGTAATCTTGCCAAGACATCAACAACAGCGGTACAATGCTATGTTATGGCCAGGCGGGACCGTTTATAATTACGATAAGAAACCAACATCATGTCCTAAGCCAGGTCCGCTTAAAATTATATACTTCTTCTTCTTCTGCGTTCATCCGGATTTTTTTTTCTTTCGGATGTGACTGCGTTGTGCCTGTTTACAGCAGAGCTGCGTTCTTGCGCCGTTAGGCCGACACATCCTACTTCTGCGGGCATTTGTTGACCGGGTTAACCTTCCCGGGGGTTTCTTAGGACGTTTGAATCTCACTGTTGTGGTGTTATCCCCCACCCTAGCTGGCCCATATAGAACAGCCAAAGACATCCTGGTCAACCCTCAAGGGAAGGCAGGGGCAGACCATGGGCATTCCCCGCCATCCAAGGAAGCTTCCATACTTGCAGAGCCATCTCTGGTACTGGGCTCACCCAAGGAATCGTCACGTCCTGCACATGGCTGCTTAGCCTCACTTCCGTATATTGGGCCTTCCGTTCACCATAGGCTGTTCCTCCGGAAACCAGAAGAATGCAGTCTGCAGATGACATCCACACAGTGAGCTTTCGATTAAGACTTTCCACATAATGGATTTGCTATCCAAGCAATATTCCATTTCGTGCCACTAGGACACTTTTTCCACCTTTTACGAAGCACACATAGTGAGCTTTTGATTCGGACCTTCCACGTAATGGATTTGCTATCCAAACAATATTCCATTTCATGCCTCTGGGACGCTTTTGTAACCGACATACCTGTGGTATGAAGTGTGGCAGTCTAAATACATCTTCATGCACCTTTAGATGTCAACCTGAATGTAGTTAAAGTAAGCTGTAGTCAACTTGAGCTTGTTGATATCTCCATAGAGCTTGTCCTCAAATGAAGCAGGCGTGGGCCAAAATATCTTTCTCTGTTCTGCATATATTGGGCACTCCTGCAGCAAATGTTTAGCTGTCATTTTACCAGTTCCACAATTACATTCATCGGTATCTCCTATCTTTAGTTTATTGAACAAGTGGTGTTTCAGCCTGTTATGTCCTGTGCGGAGTCTGAAGATTGCTACTTGTTCTCTTCGGTCGAGTTTGTAATATGCATCATCCTTCTGGTGGCCTGGATGCTCTGATTCCCATTTGGTTCTATAAGTGCTTTTTATAAACCTTTTTGCCTCATTATAGGTTATGTCTATGTCAGGCTGTGGTAATCGTCCACCCTCTTTTACTAGTCTGTCAGCCTCTTCATTTCCAGGTATACTGCAATGTGATGGGATCCACTGTATTACAACTTTTTTGGATTTCTGGCATAGACCATGGAGTGCTGCTCTTAGGTCAGCTAGTTCTGTGCTGTTTTTGCTCTTCAGTATTGAGACAGCTGACTTTGCATCTGTGAAGATAGCTATTTGCTTCTCTTTATTTTCCTCCATCAAGAGCATTTCTGCTGCAGTTTTCAAAGCCTCTACCTCCGCTTTGAAGTTACTTGAAAATTTTCCAGTTGCCACTGACTTTGTTTTTATCACTCCATTTTTTAAATTTAGGAGAATTCCTCCTCCTCCATTTTTAATTGAATCTTTGGCTGATCCATCTGTATATGCATGGGTCCAATTGCTGCTTGGGTAATGTTCTTTTATGTAGTTGAGGGTTATTTTTCTTCTTTCGGTTTCATTCTGAGTGTTCTTTTTCTCAATACCAGGAATGTTTTCTATCATCTCAGGCAGTTGCTGCTGTCTCCAAGCTGGGAAGTTGTGTGCATTGTAAATGGGCTTGACTGTTGATATGTTAAGTATGGGATCTGCCCTAATCTTTCGTTTTGCAGTTTCTACAAAGTTGCTACGCTTCAGTCTTCCTTTTCCAAAACCATTAAACCTGTTATACATAGGGTGGTCTGTCAATCTTCTAAATTTTTCTGCTTGTTGCTGGACTCTGCTATCTCTTCTGTCCTGCATTGGTTGTAAACAAGTGATCTTTTCTAGTTCATTAATAGGCGTTGTCTTCAGGCTTCCAGTTATGATTCGCATTCCTTGGTTTTGGACTCTACTTATTTTGTTAAAGTTTGACTTAGCTGCTGTTGCCCAAGCTGCAATGCCATATTCCAGTACTGGCCTCACCCGTCCAGTATATAACTTCTTGAGAACTTTCTCATCTGCTCCCCACGTTGTACCAGCAAGCTTTTTCATGATTGCCATTCTCTGCCTTGCTCTTGTTCGATTTTTCTCAACCTGTGTCTTCCATGTCAGGCGACGATCAAAGGTGACTCCTAGATAGTTTGGATTTTCTTCATGGCGCAATATTTTTCCATTCAATACCAGCTTAGGTTGCTGAGTTTTATTTGAGAGGGAGAACACTGTGCATGTTGTTTTCTCCTCACTTATCTTCACTAGCCATGATTTTGACCAGTCCTCTAGCGCTAATAAGGCTTGCTGTATTCTGCTGTTAGCTGTACTAATATATTCTTCAGATGTCCATATGGCTAGGTCATCTGCAAAGGAGGGTGTGTGTACTATGGCTGGAAAATTTTCCGTGATGTCATTTATATATGCTAGGAATATTGTTGGTGAAAGAACTCCTCCTTGGGGGACACCTTGCTCCAACAGCATCATTTTACTTGTTTGTCCTTGTACTTTTGTCCTGGCAGTTCTGTTCTCAAGGTAGTGGCTGATCCATTTATACATTTTTCGACAAACATGCATTTTTTGCCGTTTTACTTTCAGTCCTTCCTTCCATACTTTATCAAATGCTTTTTCTAAATCTATCCAGACTGCTAGTGTGTGCTTTTTCTCTTGGAAGGCATCCTCTATTTCCTGAGCTATATAGGTTATTTGATCTTCAGTGGATCTGTACTTTCTGAATCCTGCTTGGTGTGGTGTTAAGAGTTTGTTTTCTTCCAGATGCCATGTTAGCCTGCCATTGATAATGCGTTCCATTAATTTTCCTACACAGCTAAGTAGACTGATAGGTCGATAGCCATTTGGTTCTTCCAGGTCTTTTCCTTTCTTTGGGACTGGTATTAGTATAGCTTCCTTCCATGCCTGTGGGACTATTCCTCTCTTCCAGCTGTTATTTAGGACTGCTAGTAGTTTCTTCTTTGCCTTGGTGCCTAGTCCTATTAGCATTTCATTTGTGATTCCATCCTTTCCTGGTGATTTCTTCTTTTTTAGGGTATTCATTGCCTGTTCCATTTCTTCCATTGTTAGATTTGCCATCATATATTCTGCTGCTGTCTCTGTATTTCTATGATGTATCTGTTTGTCTTTGATTGCTTTCTTCTGTTCGGTTGTAATATCAATGTGGTTTGCATTTGCATAGTGTTCCATTAGTGCATTTGCAGCCTTTTTTCCTGTAAGCAAGGCATTTCCTTGTTTAATTGTTATTTGTTTGTTTCTAGGTCCTTCATTGTTCATGGCTTTCACTAGTTTCCATAGTTTGTTTCCATCCCTGTCAAAATTCAGGTTTTCTGTTTTTTCCCTCCAACAATCTCTTGTTGTTTGATTTACTGTTCTTTTATATTTTGCTGAGATGGCTTTGAGAGAGATGTTCGCTTCAATTGTTTGTTCTCTCTCTGCTGTCTTCCTGGCATCTTCAACTTTGTCCTCCAAACTTTGTAGTTCTTCAGTCCAGTATGGTTTGTAATTTTTCCTCGCTCCTCTTGGAATGGACTCAGTGGCTGCCTGTATTATCGCTCTGTTTAGACTTTCCACCATTTGCTTCATGTTGCCATATCGTGTATTTATGTTTTCACAATATTTGTCTGTTAGTATGGCAAATCTGTCCCAATCTGCTCGTTTGTAATTCCAGCGGGGCAAGGGCTTTTGCTCCTGTGGAACATACTCCATATTCATTACAAGCTTGATTGGTCTGTGGTCACTACCTGCTAATTGGTCCAGCACATGGCGATCGATTTTGTGGAGGATGTCTCCTGTGCAGAAAGCTAAGTCTGGAGTAGAAGTGGTAAGCCATCTTCTGGAGTAGAAGCTCGGTGTGTCATCCGCTTTGTTGAGTAGATGGAGATTTGAGTCTATTTCCCAGTCCTCCAATTCATCTCTTCTTTTGTCAGTATCTGGGTATCCCCAACTTTCTGAACGGCTATTAAAGTCTCCGACAATAATGCAGTTTGTGTCAGTTATTTTCATGTTTGAGAGTGTAAGGTCCTTATCTGCTGGGCTATACAGATTGTAGATTCTTATTTTCACGTCCTTTATCATTATATCAACACCTATAATTTCCGTTTGGTTGTCAGAGATCACAGATACTTCGCTGCAAGGTATTGTATTTCGTGTAAGTATTAGAACTCCTCCTTTGTGTCCTTCGCGGTCGAAACGTGTGGCCTGATATCCTCTGACTGAGAATTTGCGATTGGCGTTGAGGTGTGTCTCTTGAATGCATGCCACATCTATTCTATCTTTATGAAGACGCTGTGTTAGGGAGTCTTTCTTCTTGTAAACTCCTTCGGCATTCCACTGTAGTATGTTGAGTGTCCGGGGTATTTGGTCAATAGCTCTTAACCTACTCCTCTGTGCCTTGACTCCACAGCACAGGGGAAGGTGACCACCAGTAGTCATGGGTGGACCCCCTCGAGGCAGGGGGCCCGGCACTATCGCCGCCTGATGGGACTTCGCGGGATTAGCACCATAACGATTAATTTTGATTTGTGACATCATGAATTAAGTTACGTTGCACTGCTTTGTCAAGCCTGTGGCTCAGTACATCCGATTTCGACAAGCATTTATTCGGGATGCTTTCCCTAGCCTTTGACTGTCCCCAGTCTACCTACAAGGCAGCAGGTTTTACGTTGCACTGCTTTGTCAATTCTGTGGCTCAGTACATCCGATTTCGACAAGCATTTATTCGGGGTGCTTTCCCTAGCCTTTGACTGTCCCCAGTCTACCTACAAGGCAGCAGGTTTGTGTGTCTCTTCGTCTGGTCCCTCTCCCTTGACCTGTCCGACATGGGTGGCCCTACCAGTAGCTGTGCTACCGTCGGCATAGCTCTTGGGGTCATTGGGACGCGCAAGCCCCTCTACCTCGTCACGGTGGACACACAGCAGAGGGGGAAATTATATACAATGTCCTTGCCTGTCAACACGGCGACCTTCTCTCTCATCTATTCTCTTTTAAGTGTCCTTCCCGACGTTTCTCTGATATAGAGTTTCTGCATTCGTCTCCATATTCATTCGTGGCTTCTGTGGTATATTTGTACATAATATATGAATGTTGTGCCTAGGGGATTAGAGTGCCTGGATTCAAGATATAAGAAAAGGTGTTCTAGCTCTCTTCCTTTGCAGTATTCTCCAGGAAAACTAGACTTAAGGCTCTATTTCTCATAAGAATGGGACTAAGCATAAGTAGATCCCAGTCCAATTCACCATAATAAGACTAATTTCCTGGAGAAGATATTGAGAGTCACGTCAGTTGCCATAGCCTTCAAGCGAATAAGATCCTCTATCTGAATTATTAGGCTAAGTACGTTCGACCTCCCACATTAACTCTCACGTTTTTAAATAAACAGTGACATATATCACCACAACAACATTACTTTGTAACGACCTTCACAAGACAGTAAGAACTACTCCCGGTTCTAAATATAGCTTTTAATGTAGAGTTCATAGTGAGTTATGGGAACTCTAAATTCTCTGCATTTCTAAAACCTACAAAAACATGATAACAAAATAAACCATCATCAAGGAAGTACACTGTGCATAATCAAACTCAACAACCAATTTTCCACCAAGAAAATCAATACCAATATCAGGAATGGGTTTACCTCCAGCATAAACATCTATAGTGAATACAGTAATCTATGTTTATCACATTAACATAGTTGTGACAGGTTGGCCCACCTCTCAGATCGTTTTTTATTAGATGGAGATAGCCCTCAGTAAACCCCTCTATGTAGTCTGTATTATTTGTTATTATTATCTATATATCCATATGTTAGATAAAATCGTCTTTGGTTAGTATATTTATATACATAAAACTATAGAGAGAGTTAAATACGATTTCTTCTAATAGTTAGAAGTAGATGTAGGGTAGAGTTCGTTTACAAGCCAAGAAATCAAGCCAGGCTGAATTTTATATTCAGGTTTGGCTGTGAATAATAATTTGGCCACAGGAAGGGAACTCTCCTGGATGAGAAGTTAACTTCCGGTAGCACCCTAACATCTGCCATTTCTGACAGCAGGCTGGAGGGAGCAGGAGCTAACTATCACGTCAATTGGCTAAATTGGAACACATGTCTGTGTTTAAACATATTTTTTTGCTGGCTCTTGTTAAGCCGAACAACCTTCTAAAACATAGAAAAGCCAATGATAGTCTCCACTCCCGATAGGCCAGTCAAAATCTAGTTGCAGGGTGAGTTAATAATAATTTTGTCAAATATTTTTCTGTGTGTCAATCTGCCGGCAAAATCTAAAGGCCATGCCGATCGATAATAGATACTATCAATTAAAACTAGTGTTAGTTAACTAATATTAGAATTAGGACCATGCTTGTGCCATGTGGCTTGCCGACAAGCGTAAAACGCAAAGCTCGTCACATGTGGCATTAAAAACATGGATAAATTACATTACGTGATTCTCGAAATTAGGTATCCGCCTGCGAAAGGACTGTATCTATATGTATAAATCTGTCTTATCTCCTGTCGTGTGAGAATACATTAGGCAGTGGGGGCTCATTATTCTCCAGGCACGATAGCAGGAATCACTTGACATACTGTCTTCATTTGTTAGTACAGTTAGTCGTCATAACTTTCCGCCTGGCACTGTTTAGAAGTAGTGATCCATTCTGGGACTTTGATAATCATTCTTCTAGAATTGCGAGCCATTTGATCGCTTCTTCAGCAGTGGTTAGATTCTCTATTCGTAGAAGTCTATTTAGTATCTACTTTGATCCAATTCCATCCTAGTAGATTACGCTACGCGACAATAGTACATGTACACGACTAAACCTTCATTAACTACATAAGAAGTCCATTAAACTGGTATGGAGTGTTGATTGGATGTCTTTCTCCTAACTACTCCTGTGATATGTCATTCCTAAAACATCTGGAAAAGTACTAACACCCCACACTAGGCTTGATAAACAAACTGTACCTAAGCTCCATAATCCGAACATAATATGTCGTTACTACACCGTCTCTTCTATAAAGCTTTCCATCGATAAAAGGGGGAGGAGGGGGGGGGGGGTGTCATCCCATTATGGATGGACCTTACAGCCGGATATATCACTGTCTATAGTTCCTCTTGCTGAATAATATATATGAAATGGGGATGCTGGATTATCGTGGTGTAATCCAATTGCGGGTGGAACATAACAGACAGACTTGGGCACTGTCCAAGATTTGTTTCCCGCTATATATATATATATATATATATATATATATATATATATATATATATATATATATATATATATATATATATATATATATATATATATATATATATATATATATATATATATATATATATATATATACGATGATGATGATGTCGGCATGTTTCCTCCGGGCTACCTTGACTTGTGGATGTCTTGAGAGAAAAGGTGAGTCTGCATCATAATGGTACTTCTACACACAGATCAATCATTGTTAAAATGAAACAATTGCCACGATCTGTTGTCGTGTTAAGTGACCCGACAATATCGACCGCTATTTTCTGAAACGGTCACGATGCCAGATCAGTTTGCTGTACTGGTGCCTTAGGAAGTTTCCCTTGCGGTGTGATCCGTTGGCACAGCCTGCATGATCGGACATGCCTAGTAATATCGTTGGCATAACCAGGCCAATAAAATTGTGCCAAAAGTCTGTGTGTAGTTTTGGCAACTCCCATGTGACCTGCAAATGGGGAGGCATGTGCAAGCTTCAGTGCCTCATTGCGATACTTATTCGGCAGTACCGTTTGTAATAGGAGTGTTGCGCCTTTACTGTATCGCCCGGTCAGTATGTTATTATCTAAGACAAATTCCCAATTACCATGATTTGCTAGTTTGGCTGGTTTGTGCATGTTCTTAAAACATATTTGTAATGTGGGATCCTGTCTCTGTTCTGTGGCTACGTCCGATGTCAGTACGATAGTGTTCTTAGCATTGTCACTACCAGTCTGAGGGGATGAAGAGTGCTTATCTTCTTCTTCGTGCCGAAGCACCTGGGCTCTAGTGAGAGCATTCGTTGGGGTGTTGTCGATCTCCCAGTCAACGGCCTCTTCGTGCGTGCAATCTTTAACATTGGGAATTTCCCCAATGAGTACACCGACACAAGGGTTAGGTAGCACAGCCGCAATCACTCTGCCTTCGAAGCAGGGGGGTTGAATTGTGACTGAAGCGATTTTTGTACCTTTCCAGTGTGCCGCCAAAGTTTCTACTGGCAACACTTTTGCCTGTGTAGTCTTGTACCCTCACCAGCCTCTGGTCAACCCCAATAATGGAGGCGTCTGTGTCCCTCACGCATGTAGTTGGTGAACCATTCATCCATGCCTGATTGACCTTTAGTGTGCCATTCTGGATGTTCACTGCATTGGCCTCTTGTATGGTAACATGACACTCATCGTCAGGACAATCGTTACCTGGTCTGTCGTTGGTGAACGTTTCTATGATGACCACATGTGTGTCTTCTAAATCGTCTGAGTCGCTACTAGTGTATACGTATGCAGCACTAGCTTCCTTCCACGTCTTCCTCGTCGTACAAAAGCGTGAGGTGTGACCGTACACCCTACATGCGTAACATTTAACACTCTTTTTATACGCATCATACTTACTGATCTTTTTAGAAGTGAGGTCTTTAAGGTAAGACGCATATCCGGGGTGACGGTCGCACATTTCAAGCGAACCCTGATTAAGTTTGCAATGTGGGCACTGCGTGAAATGACCCTTTCTAGGCTTGTCTGTATCTCTATGTGTGTTATGATATGGCCCTCTATTTCTATGTTGTGAGAATCTGTTAACTCTACCGTTACCTCTTTGATTCTGTACTCGTGCACATTCACCTATCACAAGCTCTGGTTGAGCACCCTCTGCAAATATGTCTCGGTGTGCGTTATAAAATGCCTCTCCACGTGACTCCATCTCAGGGACAGACTTACACTTATTCTCTACCAGGAATATAGACATGGATTCTGGGACTGAGGAAAGTAACTTGTCCCTCAGCATAAGGTCACGCAGTTTATCAAAATCGGAACCCACGTCCGCTGCTCTCAACCATTTATCAAATAAGGAGGACGTTTCTGATACTTAATTCAGGAACGTCTGATTTGCTTTAGGTGCCAGAGTTTTGAACTTCATTCTTAATCCAGCTTCATCAAGAGAAAGATGTGCTAAGACACTATCTCGAATATAAGTATAGTTGGTCCGTATGTTCTCAGGTATCAACTCTAGAACATTCAAAGGCTCCAAGGCAAGATCACGGTGAAATATGATCGGCCAATCCTCTGTCGGAATCTTGTAGAACTTTACCAGCACTTCAAAATTAGTTATCCATGCGGATACAGATTCGCCTTGTGTAAAGTTCCTGATGAACCACTGGTACCGTTTAATAGGATCTCCTGCCTTTTCTTGCAATTTTTCTCGCGCGATCCCGGCTTCTCTGTCCTTCTCCATAGTTTTGACCTTTAAATTACCTTAAATTTTCTTGTACTTCAGTCGCTAATTTTTCTTTCTCAAATGCAAGTTCTTTCCTTGCTTTCTTTCTTAAATTCAAGTTTTTCTCTTTCTAGTGCAAGCTCTCTATCTTTGGCTGCTAATCTTTCTTTTTCCAAGGCTGCCTCTAATTGTTTGGCTTCCCTTTCGCTTCTTTGGCCTCTTTCTCTGCTACTAACCTATGTTTTTCTAAAGTTATCTGCAGTTCTCTAGCCTCTTTCTCACGAGTTGTCTGCAGTTCTTTCTCCTCTCATTCACGGGCTGCCTGCAGTTCTCTCTCCTCTTTCTCTGCCGCTTTGGCCAGTGCTCTCTCCTCTCTCTCTCTGTTGAGCTTGAAACTCTCTAAACTCCTGTTTAGCCCATGTTCTCAGTTCATGGCCGGTCAAGCCGGACTTCTTCTCCATGTCCATAAAATCTTGCAATGTCGATATGTTGTCCTACTGCGCTGCAAATTATATCGCTAAAATACATAATATCTGCACGCAATTCAAAATCGACAAAATGCAAATGCGGTGGGAAGATCGCTGTAAATTCGTCAAAAGTATAAAATGTTGAACGAAATGCCAACCAAATCAACAATGGTGTAAACCAGAATTCAATAAACAATGCAGTAAGCCTGGCACGAAATAAATACCGTCCTACCTCGTTAGAAAAGGTAAACTCCAGAAAATAGGTAGAAAATATATTCAGTATAAAGGGTATCACGCCACAAGACAAAGAAACAGTTACAAGAGAAGTATGTGAAAAGTAACGCAGACACACATATCTAATCACATGTAAAAGAGCCATGGAGAACTGATAGCTACTAACAGAGAAAACTAGTACGAAACAAACAGGTACTAACCAACGCGAGGTCGCTACAAAACGAAATTTCGCAACGAACTGACTGATGATTGTACAGAACGTAACCTTGCACCATATAACCAAAGTTATTTGACGCTAGATTAGCCCAACCAACCACCCATATAACTATAACGAAAACAAATCGTCCATGGAGATAATAATGAATTTGAAAAGCAACCACCCAACCAGAATGTCAAATCAACCACACCAAAAAAAAAAACGTGAACTGGCCTTTGTATATGGTATATAGTGGTCGTGACGCTCTCTACATGTGCTGTTGAGTCCGGTATCAACATACGAATAGTGTCTCAACTTTCCTGATGCCGGTATTCGCTGTTTTCTCCATCGGACATAATCAGTAGCGATGCGTAATATAGACGTCGTTCCAAGAGACCAATGCTGTCAGGTTTAGACAACCCGACAAATGTTCAGTAATGCAAGCAGAAATGGTCTGAGACACGTTCCGTGAAGCAGCGTTCCAATGTGCTGACGAACGTCACCTATGCCGCCAGACGAAATGTGTACAGACGAAAACAGCGTAGATGCGTCGACGATGTAATACTGAATGAGCGTCCGGCACTCGCGAAGAGAGATGACGTAAATCTGTGGCATATAACACTGTCCGCTATCATGCTGACAAAAAACGATGCCTATATACAATACAAATGTCTTGACCTGGGCAGCTGGATGTTAAAATGTGATGTGTAGGTGGCATGCTGGCACTAACTACTGAGTTACAGGTAGAAGCTCCCGTTGTCCTGAGTCCCCATGTCCTGCCATACAATGTCCTGGGGTATATGAGAACTCTTGAATTAAACTTGAAAACAAAACAGCTCGCAATAACTTGATATCAAAAGGCAGGCTCTGGAAGCCTAAACCAACCTGAAGAAAGAAGTCGACTCCGTCAGACGTTGGCAGTTAACACGTTATTTATTTCCCGGCGTACAGGCTCGACACAAATACTTTGGCAATAACATAGAATAAAAATACGGTCCTGTTATGGTCAGTCGGGACCGTATATAATTACGATAAGAAACCAACATCATGTCCTAAGCCAGGTCCGCTTAAAATTATATACAATGTCCTTGCCTGTCAACACGGCGACCTTCTCTCCATCTGTTCTCTTTTAAGTGTTCTTCCCGACGTTTCTCTGATATTGAGTTTCTGCATTCGTCTCCATATTCATTCATGGATTCGATGAACGTTGTCTCCATACAATGACTCGTCCATTTCCGTGTGTTAACTCAGCCACTAATTCGATATAGTGCCAGTACCTAGCTAACGGAATCTTCGCAAATCTACATAAGCTGCCGCTCCTATGAAGGTCCCAAGTCTGTCTGTCTGTCTGTTGTTGTTGTTGTTGTTGTTGTTGTTGTTGTTGTTGTTGTTGTTGTTGTTGTTGTTGACAATCGTCGTGACGTTCACCGTCCTTGTACGTCATCCCTCTAGTTTTCTCAACAATTTGGTTTGAGACTTCTCTGATACTTCTCTTTTATGTCATCACGTCTACCCTGCTACTTGGCAAACGTGTCCTCCTGATCCTCAACAAACTCAAGCTAAATGTAAACTACGACAGCTACTTACTGAAGTGTGACTGGATTTACAGCAGCTAGACACCCGTGAGTAGAGAGCACTTGTTCCTCCGGTAGGGCGCTATCCTCACTTGGAGACCACATGTTCATCTACACTAAGCTTTCAGTCCATAGTTCTGCGATCTATGTTACTTTCTTGTATTCTGTGGAGGAAACCGCGGTTGAGCACTGACCAGAACGCTTGCAGGCTCGACCGTCATGTGTTCCAATCCCCATCGGGAATGATGTTTTAAAAAAAAATTAACCTGGGCTCCCTGGACGACCCAGCCTAAAATGAGTACGAGGAAGTGTCAAGGGAAGTCATGTGACCTGCGTTATATTGAGAATATCACCCATCGAGTGCCGATTGGTCAATTCAAATATGGGGCAAACACAATACAATATATTCAGTCTGCCTTATGGTGTAAAAGGGGCAATTACTTACTTACTTCTGTGTGTGCTGATCAATAACAATGAAATGGTTTCTCGTGTTCTACCTGTGATCTCAGTGGGATCTCAGCAGTGATATTGCTGTTAGTAAGTTGGCTACTTTAGACCCAAGGTTTTATTACTTTAAAACTTGGTTGGGAAACCTGTATTCTGACAGCTTTTGGATATTTATAACATCATTTTTGGGCCATAAAGAATTATCCGCTTAAAAATTAGACTAGTATATATGGTCAACCATTTAATTAACTCACTCTTGAAGTGATGTTGGAACTGCTTTTCTTTTGTGGGGCATGTAATGTTAGCTGATACTGATGATGTTGTTACTAGATTTATTGATGAATATTTATAAAGCGTCTAGATTTATTGAATTTCGAATCCTGCCTGCGATTGTCTTGGCAGGACCAAATGATTTCGCCGGCCGTTTATGGCCCGCGGGCCGAACTTTCCCGCAATATGCTTAGGATAAATCGAGGTAAATTCACACTTGGACAGAAAATCTGAAATACATTGTTAATAACACCTTTTTGCTTCACTACTACACACCTCAAGCGTCCATAATCTAGGTCGGGGCCTGAAGTAGGTCAGCATAATTTAAGACTAGAATTATAGTCACATAGCAACCATTTAAATATACGCCCTGTGAAAGGCAAAATGGCAAATAAGGCATTGCTGCATAAACATCTCACATGTTTGAGACATGAAACGATGCCATACTCCGAAGGCGCGTAAAGGTAAAATTGGTCACAACGAATATACATTTCTTCGTTTATAATATGACTTGTGTCATAATCCCCCATTGTTGTGCCGCGGCGTTGTTACGCGCGCCAGGCAAACCACAGTTACCCATCCACAGGTTCGCTGGTGAGTTAGAGTAACCGACAGCGGTCAAGCAAGTGCAAGTGTGATGCACGCAGTTCCCGCTGGACTCGATCCCACAGGGCAAGTGCTCAGAGCGAGAAACGGCTGACAGGGCTGTGGTATTCGGACCGGACAGACGTTGTATGAGAGAGGCTTGTATTGTTGCTGTGCCCAAATGTCGATTGCTAGTATCTCTTGTGAGAAGATGGAAGACTGTGCGGCTGTGGTTTGAGTCTGTGAGTGTAGTGTCTCATCGACTGTATGTGTTATTGTATTCACATCATGCTGGCAACATGCCAAAGTAGATTGTGTTGCATGTGAAGTGTAAATAAACTATTGGATTTAGTGTTACCGTGTGTCCAGTCAAATCATTCTGTGACTGTGTATGTCTCGCATGTTAGGTCAAGCGAGCCAGATTCATCCTTAAATGTGAGAACCTGACAACTTGGTTTTAGTCCATATTATGGACAGTTAAGAACACATCATGATTCTGCACCTTAGAAAGTTAGAATAGGACTATCGAGTATGCAAATACATGTACATAAAAGGTACGATTTGCAGTTCACCCATGTGTACATGTGGATTAGCACCCCAAACAGCAGATCACATACTACAAGAAAGTCCCGAATACGACATATCTCGGCAAACCTTTTGGACTAGAGAAACAACAGTGGAAGATGCACATTATGGACCACTTTGTGAATTAATATAAAAGGAATGGTTATGATGTGTTCTTTTTTTTACCCCACAGTTATTTAGTTATTGTATGTGAAAATAAACTCATACGTTCTTATTGTGTCATCATTTGCTTCGTTACCTGTCTACCAACGCTCGCAAGAAGGTTTCTGGTGTTTGACGTCAAGAACCTCGTGAATGTTAAATTATAGTTTACAATTTCATGGAGGAAAGTGCAGAACAGAAGAACTCTCTGCCTCCGTTCGTGAACTGTAATGAAATTCGCGAATGAATGAGAACTATTCGTCATGTGAATGAATGCATGTTTGTGTCAGAGAGGTTCTACATCGCCAACTAAAGATCAAAGAGTCACTTATTGTTAACATTTGTTAACGTTTCTAGTACTTTCTGTTTTATCAAGATGATAGAAGGGGGGAGCCATGAGAACACTTGATAAAACATAAGTGGAAGTTGAAGCAGGTGTGAGTATTGTTATGTCGTTGCATACACTCCAAGGTGAAAAAGGCGCGCGAAAATACGATGGTAAGTTAATAAGTAAGTCACAAATGGCTGTGGCAAAATAACTAAATATGATAACAACTTGAAACCAGTTTCTTTTTATACATACACCGTCCCTTTATTTCTCAACATAATTTCCACTAACATTGATGCACTTATCCCATTGTTTTATCAGTCCTCCCAAACCGGCTGCATATATAACAGTGCGCCTGTTATAGCAGTTATACGGTGGACGGTCGGGGTTCAACAATTGGTACAGCCAGGTCTAGAAATTAGATTTGGTAAATAATTAATAATTAATGTGCAACTTAAAGAAAGAAAATTAGCAAGCAGTGCACTGTCCAGCATCAACGCTTGACGATGCGATGGCTTTTTGCGTGGCTTGACAACAATCCACACAATAAGCCATCAAGTCAGCGATGGTGTAAGGCGCTTGGACTTTGAGGAACGATTGGATCCCATCTGGCATTATTTGAATCGTTAATTATTTAGACAATTCAGATGTGGGAAGAAGGGACTAAAGAAGAACAAAAGAAGGGATTACGAAGGAAATGAGGTTTGAAGATTAACATCAAAAATAAAAATGAAAATATCACCACTTTTGTATCGTAACTAAGTGTTATGCCGGATTTGAAATGTCATTTTGATATGCCGACTAAGGACCGTTCCATTTGCATCACCGGTCAATAAAGAAGTCAAAACCTAAAAAATGAGGAGACTGGCTTATCCATACTTCTACGTTCGCAAATGTTGAGAAATTGCGTTGTTTTCACTTTGAAGTTACTTCCATCGTTTGACGTCTGTTCCCTTCCAGAGTTAAGCATGTTTTCCAAACCTCTATACGACAAGGCTACCAATGACCAGTGTTGCCATTTTAGTGCTCTTCGCACTAAATTTAGTGCTTTTTCAAGTCATTTAGTGCGACAATTTTGCTTATACCGCGGCCGCGTAAATTTAGTGCTTCACAAAATTATTTTGGTGCTTTTTGGGGTGAGTAAAAATTACTTTAAAAATCATTTTGGGAATACTAAAAAGCCGAATTTGAACTGAAGCGCGGGAGTAAAACAGTCTTGGTACGTTACCGCGCAATATTCAAGTAATTTAACTCCCTTTAATACGATTTAGCTGAAAGCGAACGCCATCTTGCAGACAAGTCCAAAAGTCAATACATTAGCTTGTAATCGAGTTTATAAGTGTGTGGTGTCTACATTATCCATTTCAGTTAAGCTTATTTGTGTTTCACCATGAGCAAGAAATATTGTCAACATTTCAGAGAACAGTGGCTCAGTGACACGAGATTTCAAAAATGGTTGTTGAAAGTAGAAGGGGATAATACTAAGTTGCAAATATTGCAAATGTTCAATTGCAGCCAGGTCAAATGATATTGAGAGGCACAAGAATACAACGAAACATCAGAAAGCCGAACAACCATTCAGTACAAAAAGGCAAACAACAATTGCATACCAGGTGGAGAAGGCGGAGGAACAGATTGAGAACCCATATGTGGAAAGAAAGACCACAAATTCTCTCTCACTCACTCACGCTCCCTTACTCACTCACTCTCTCGCTGACTCTCTAACAGTAGTAGATTACGTCCTAACTAATTAGGTTTTCAGGAGTACTCCTTAGGATTTACCTAGTAAAATCCTTATATTAAAAAGTATAGCTCCTGCGCCGTGACGTAAAAAAGCCACTCCTCCGGAGCAAGGGATATAACTCAGGAATACATAATTTAATGGGTTTTGTGTGTGTGTTATTACCTCCCCTTTTTTGGGTTGAGAATGTTATTTTTTTTTTAAAAATGTAATGATTACTGTTAATTATTGTTTTAGTGGGCGGGGCTTAAAAACTAACAGCATGTGATTGATGGTGTGTTAGGGTTACAGTGCTCTTCCTCCTCAGTTTCTTCCCCCTTTATTTTTCTCGTCTTTTTATCTATATAGGACTGGGCGTAACCCTATCAACATTACATTGGTGATGATTAAGGGTTAGGGGTACAGTGCATCTCCGAGGGATCGTCTGGGGTGCGGGCGCTCGTAGGATGGGGGGGGGGGCAGGGGTGGGGTGCGAAGGGGGCGGCGCATGGGGTGGGGCGAGGGGATTCCAACCCACGAGCCGTGCCGAGTGTCATAGAAAAACCGTGATAAGTAAAAGGTAAGTAGGGTTGGTATATGGTATGTAGAGAGTCGTAACGGTTTATTCACTATCATCATACAAGTTACAAATGAAAACCTTATAAAGTAAAGATGGTCGGTTATACTCGGTGTAGTGGGTATGGCTTAGTGAAATTTGTTGGTAAGGGATGGATAGCGGTTAGTAGTGATATGTAGAGGGTTGTAAGAGTTTAACAATATCATCAATGGGTTACAAATGAAAATCTTAAAAAGTAAGGATGGCCGATAGTATTGAATGTAGTGAGTATGGAGTAGTGAAATTCGTTGCTAAGAGGTGAGTGAGTGGTGGAAAGGTTAGATAAGTACTTCTGATCATTGTTACGGGGTAGACGAGGGGCGGGGTTGCTAGATAAATACTCCGAGAGCAATATTAGAACACCCGAGGTTAAGGCTCATAGTAAAAGCTGAAGCATGAACACATAGTCGGCTGACTTGAAGGTGAGCTCCTGGGTGACTCAGCGCAAGGCGATGTCGGCGGTGAACATGATTGAACGTATTCAGACATATTTTGGGGGACAAACATGAAAGACTCAGCGTGACCTAACTACGGTATACATGCCCAGACATGTTTTGGGGTGGGACTGTAAACACCCTAAATCAACGCATGGTAAGACCACGGTATAACGATACAAACCGCTGACTATACATGTTTTAATGAGAATATCTAGGTGTTTTACTGTATAAGTCTAACCGGATTGCACTGGTTATTGTATAGTTTGACTCAGCGTCATTATAAAGGAGCTCAAAGGTCGGCTAAGGACACTGTGTTTGCAACAAGGTCTATCGAAAATACCTCACTAAAGAAACAGCTGTGGTAAGTAGAGTGTGATATACAGAGTCGCTATACGATGTAGTAGTCTCTCAGATCATACCAGCATAGTACAACGGCGATAAATACTAGCTAGTAGTCGGCAAACTGACGCTCTTACCACGGAGATTAACGCTATACTAGTGTACTGTGGTTAATACGGGTTTATACAATAATAATATATGTAGATGACTACTGAAAGCACAGGTGACCTACTAACCACATTGTGTAAATTATGTGAGTGTCTGTATTCTCGGTCGTCCTTATGCTGTCTATGATGTAGGGTAATTGATGGTAGATGATGTGGTGCATTCTAACTATGTAATGTGTACATATGAACAAGTGTGTTTTTCACTAAAGTATATCACCCATGTTTTTTTAATGTTTTCCGTTTTCTGTTCACTAAAAGTATCCTGATTCTGGTTCGACAGATTTGAACATAAGAGGAGACACATCAACCAGGCAGTGTTGGAGCAACGCAATTCATTCTCTCACAGAGGTATGTGTAGTAGGGAGACCAAGTCAACTACTTGTCTCTCCTATCTCCACTAAGTGTATTGAACAGTGTAAGACGAGAATCTATGGTCACTAATTACGTAGCCAGCCACAAGGACGTCCTCTTTCTGCGCACTAACTTATGCATATGAAACAGGATGTATCATGTATTCAACTATTCAGTATTTATGGATCATATTTCCGCTCATTAAATTAGCACTGGTTCTCCAGAGTAAAAAGGCGCTGACACAAACTGAGCTGTCTGAGTGAAAACTTGCAGCCACAGGACAACTTATAGTCATTCTCTATGGTCACTAATGTATCAATGCAAATCACTAAGATACAAGGTCTCAAAATAATGGGTCTCTTCACATTGTGCCAAAGCTACATAAAAGTCAAATATGTAGTGTCAAATTCATGTAAAGCTTACAATATGATATCCCTTGTGTAAAAATTTTTATCGTTTCACCAGAGTGAAAATTTGCTGACCTAACCAGGACAAATCTACATTACTGATGTACATACAAGAAAAATAAATCTCTGAGTCTACCACACATTATTTATCTGCATTCACCATTGTTTTTTCACTAAAGGAGCAGCACTAAATATTTCACTCCTAGGCATTAGGGGGCGTATTCGCCTTTGCTCATTAGTATAGTACACCTCTATGTGCCATATAAATAACACAAAGAATAGCATTACGAAACAGGCCGCTGCTAACACAAGGAGAAAAGCATATAGTCACGGAGAAGACCCATTGTAAGGGCGGGATAAACAGAAACAAATAAATATTGTGCTACAAGGGACAGCAAAAGATCAAAATATTCCTTTTAATATGTCTTAAAAGGTATGTGATAGAAAATAATTTCTGTAGATATACTATCGTCGTGATTGTCACATGGTTGTTAAAAAAATGTAAAATATAATTATTTTGCCATTTCTTCACAGCTATTTGGCGACCAGTGCTTACAACGACTTGCGAAAACGTGAAAAAACTACAGGAAGCTATACAAAACATATTGTGGTGGATCACTATACCTTAGTCATTGAAGCGGCACGAGATTATTGCGCTGTCACTGAATCGTTATCTAATACCACAAGCGACAACTGTGTTGGATAATATTGTCGTAGTATCACAACTCACACATCACCTACCAGAACCAACTTATTGCTTTATCACCGTATCATCACATACTACTACAATTTTCTATCATGATGGCCACCAGTCAGAAAAATAGCTATCTATGTCACACCTGTGGTAAAAACTTTACAAAAAACCGCAATCTTACACGTCACATTAACACCGTACACAAAACCAGAACTCATACATGCCACCTCTGTGGCAATCTATACAACATAAAAGACAACCTAAAACACCATATAAAAACACATCACCAGACTTCATCAACAACAACACCCGCATCAATCACGGACACTACACCATCAACAGCAAACACATACAATATACCCTCAACAACAAACACGGATACCACACCCTCATTATCCAAAAGAAAAGCACCAGCAGACACACAACCATCTAAAAAACGTAAACACGATAACGAGCAAGTGGTAGCAGAGGAAGCCGACATAGAGCTAGATGAAGAAGTAGAAATAGATGAGGAACTAAAGACCTTAGACAAACTCCCCGACGATGACGACACCCAACAGACATATAGAGACAACTGGGCAGCCCTTAGGACACATCAGAACATCAACAAACATATATCGACCTACAACTTTTTTCACCGACCAGATGCAGTACAACCAATAGACTGGACTGAAACTTTAAAACCAGTATTTAGTAGTCAGACATGCCGCTTTAAGGTAAATTATAGCCATCACATGATGTTAAGACATAAGGAAACGAAAGAACTTAGATTTTACCATTCATCATGAAACAACTCCTGTGAACTCGACGTACCCTTTTTAGTAAACAACGAGAAAGATTTTGTTGACTTTACAGCCATAGTCCGGGATAGTAACATGTTCAATTACGCCCTACACAACAGACCCGACACTAAGTACCTGATAGAGACAATACCCGCGACTAGTTTCTATGTATATCACATCACTGAACATCCGATAGGTAGCTGAAGCATTCCGTATTATGACATTATGTTTTGATTTTTTTTCTTGTAAAAACAAAAGTACTGTAAATAAACAGGTATATACTATAACTGTGTGTTGTTTGTTGATTTCCTTTAGTGTTGACGGTGTATATAGTTGCCATGTGGTGATAAAATGTTACATATTGAGGACAAAGTCCAGAAATATGTCAATAACACTAAGAAAAAGGGTAACCAAAATAGAAAAAAAAAAAGGCTGACCAAATTCAGAAATATCTCGACCAAACTCATGAAAAGTAGGAAAATTGTTAGTCAAATGTGAAAAATATGGGTCAAGTAGGAAATCATGTTAGCCAAAGGTGAAAACTATTGACCAAGTAAAGAAACTTCTCGGCCAAACTCATAAAAAGTAGGAGATTTTTTTAGCCAAAGGGGAAAATGGTGGCCAAATACAGAAATATCTCGATCAAACTTATAAAATATATGAAAATATGCTAGTCAAAGGTGAAAACTATTGACCAAGTAGAGAAATATCTCATCCGAATTTATAACCAGTAAGAAAACACGCTATTAAAGTCAAGAAATATGTCGACCGAAGTAATACAATAGGCAAAGCAATGGACAAGCCTATGAAGATGTCGACCGTTATAAGAAAATGTGTTACCCAAAGTAGGAAAAATATTGGCCAAATTTTGAAATATCTCAACCAAACTTACAAAAAGTAGGAAAATATGTCAACTAAAATAGGAAAATGTGTTAGCCAAAGATGAAAAATAGTGGCCAAGTAAAGAAATATCGCACCCAGACTTATAAAATGTATGAAAATTTGTTAACCAAAGGTGAAACCTGCTGACCAAGTAAAGAAAATTCTCGACCAAACTCATAAAAAGCAAGAAACTTTGTTAACTAAATGTGAAAAAAATATTGTCCAAGTAAAGACATGTTTCAACTAATCTTATAAATATGTTGTCCAAACTTATAAACATTAGGAAAATGTGTTAACCTAATGGGAAAAATGTTGGCCAAGTGAAGAATTATCTCATCCATTCTTATATAAATTAGGAAAATGTGTTAACCTAATGAGAAAATATTGCCCAAGTGAAGAAAAATTTACACCAAACTTATGAAAAGTAGGAAAATTTGTTAACCAAAAGGGAAAAAAATATGGGATAAACTATGAAATATGTTGACCGAAGTAAGACAATGTGTTAGCAAAAGGGGGGAAAAGGTTGGCCAAAACATGAAACAGCTCGACCAAACTTATAAATATCTCGTGTAAACTTATAAGAAAGTAGGGAAAATATTGCTTCTGTAGTTATGTCAAACGTGTCTTGAACTGTTATCTGAACAGACATTTCACAAGACATAATCACCAACGTCAACACTTTCCCTCTTTTACATTACCGAAAGCTTCAACTTATCAGTCCAGAGTATCCACTAAAGAAGCACTTATACAGAATAATCACTCAGCTCTCTACGCTTGTTGTTTTTTTTAAACACAAAGTGTCTCTGTCTTTCATAGATACCTTCACAACTTTTCCATGTCACAGCACCAAGAACTCCAAACCTTCGTTGTACAGGAGCTCTAATGAAACAGTCATAACAACATTACGGCAATGCAATCTGTGGCTCCACCTGGGATAGTTTCGATATCATCTGAGTATTCGTCAGCAAAGAACCATTTCCCATGGTTGAAATCTTCAACTTTCTATACCACAATGTCTGCTACACTAACTTTCCATTGATCCATCTTTCAACAATACAAAGTGTGTTCTCGAAGTCTAGCTAACATAACATTTCTTACTATGTCTACCTCTTTCACACTTTGTCGTTTCACAGCTGCAATAGCGGCAAGTCTGCAACCAACCAACGGTGTCTGTTATGAAGTCGACCTTTCTTAAAACCACGTCTACCTTAATGAGCCCTTGAATACCCTCTACTATATCTTCTAACCGACTTTCAACGTTTCATACCAAATAACATTAACATTCTCTTTGATTAAGAACAGTCAATTTTATGCTGACTAGGCAGATTTTCCAGCCTAATGGAGATAATTCATTTGTCCCCTAACCAACAAGGCACTGTTCTAGTCAACGAATATTGTCATCGACCAGCACCCCTAGGAAGAACTTGAAAACAACAACAAAGATTGGATTCCTCAGACTAATTCCTTGGACTACCACTCCCAGAGTGACTAACGATGATCGCATAAGAAAGATCCAAATGAAAATAGAGAATTATATACATCAAACACAACACACTCTTTCTTACTAACCCTAACCCTAACCCTAACTATACAGCATCTAATCCTAACCCTAACCCTAACTATACAACAAGCTCTTTCTTAAGAGACATAGATACAAACCAGTATTAGAAATGAAAAGTTAAAATTTAATTAAAATTTAAAACTAATAAATCCCAATTTTATTGCGTAATATGTAAGCTTGATATATGTCCTATACCTATCCTATACCCATACTTACCCTATATCTGTATATTACGTGAAACGCGCAATAAAATTGGGATGTATTAGTTTTAAATTTTAATTAAATTTTAACTTTTTAAAATTAATTTTTACGGTATATGTGCTTGATTATGGACTATGGCTTTCACTGTCCCTTCTTGTATCAATGGATTGCTCTTGCTTTGACTTTGACGTTAATGAGTTGTCTTTGACCTTGGTGCTGCTTTGATGCTTGTAGTGTCTCTCTTCAGTACTTTTAGTAGGTATTTCTATTTTGAGGTATGTTTACCTGATCTCTCTTTGTCTGATAGCAATCATTGCCCATGGATCTTATGGCGATGCTGGTTTTATGTTCGTTCTATACCACTTCTCTATGCATTTTTAGCTAAATGACATAACACCTGTGGACAAAATAATCACAAATAATAGATACATTAATGACGGTAAATAACAACAAATTATGGACTAGGCTACAAAACAAGACAAAGTTCTCGCTAGCAGTCGAAAATTTACTTAAATTCTAAGTCAATTTCGAATGCCAATCGAACGGAACGTACTTTTGGGTGATGCAATAACCACAAAAATAGCCCACCAATCTCCCACTAATGATGAGAGTGAGCAAACATATTGATGGAAGTGTGCCTGTTGACTCTGGAATACTAAGCAGGACTCATATACAAATCAAGTGAAAATAGCTTAACCTGTATAAATTCAGCTTCAGTGTCCTTGATGGCTTGGTCCAGATGCTTGGCTCCACTTCAGGATTCCTTCGACAAGATAGGTATGGATCAGCTTCACTGCATTTAGGGCTGAACAGGAATCAGTAGAAGTTTGCTCTTCAAAATGGTGATCCTAAAAAAAGTGGCGTCACAGGTGCCTATTACACTACTGATGGTCCTGAAAACTTGATCTGAAAAATATTCTTTAATCTAACACTGAGATTAGTTCAATAGAGCACTATAGTGCGTGAAGCACATGAACACGGCTCTAGCTTGATGATTTAAGTGGCTGAGTGCCAAAGTCTGTTTCCTTGACTGAATAGTTGAGATATTGAATTACAGTTCTGTGATATGTACTTTGCCACTGCACACATACGTAATACGATACACAGTTCCTCTAACGTGATGCTTGGCTGAGACGTGAGCTTATTTGTTGTTGTCGATGGTAGCCATCTTGGTACCCTTCAACAAGGTCATTCTTTGTCTTTCACACATGGTGTTCACTTTCTATTTCTTTATTACTTGCAGATGACTGTATTCTTCGTTTCTTTCGCCCTGTTTATTCTTTAATACTGCACTGACGAAACATTCTCGCTTGATTGTATCTGGGTTCACTCAAACGGACGTAATGCCCCCAAGTGCCAAGAGCCGGAACTCACTCATCATGTCCGACCTCTTGGTTTTGTGTCTAGGGTTTAGAAGACTTTAGAATTATCACAACAGGCTCGTAGAATCACTGTACAAGTCTTTCGTGCACACAACACAAGTTCATAACGCGTCCTTAGAGTATATGTACACTTTATTACATCCCAGTCCTTACCGTGGTCGCCATCATGCCCCACCAGCATCTCGCCTTCCAGTGTTCTGGACATGACCATCCCATCAACTGGCTAGCAACAGTGTGCCCATCATACCGCTAATCGGTGTTTATTTCTTGTGTTTGTTGTACACTCTAGAATCTACATATATCTGCTACAGTTAAGAATAGTCTATACTTACAGTACACAAGTGCCCGATGAGTCACGGCGTGTTTCCCTTGCCGCCATTCACAGTGTTCAGAAAACGAGGTCAGCTCTCTCGTCACAACCGATCAACCTGTACCGGGCCATTGGCAGTCGGTTGCTTCCTTGTACTGCTTCTTCTCTCCTAGTTGTCTGAATCACGAACACTTCTTCATTGTTGTCTGTGACTTCAATAACTGCAACCAGCGTAAACGATTTCAAGCGCAGAACTTTCTCAAACCAGACCATCTTAGACTCACGTCCCAGCTCAGACTGACTTCAGCGTAGCCTCTTCCGGCTTCTTGCCTGGGCCCCGTCACGTGACGCATTAGCTCCGCCCACTAATGTTAGCCTCGTTCACTTGTGTTTCTAAACCATGTGTCAACACGTCTCTCCAATTTCCATGTCTGACACACCTGCCGTGTTTCGCGTAATCCATCTCATAGCAACTTGGACAATATTTTTTTTCACATTTAGTTAACAAATTTTCTTGCTTTTTATGAGTTTGGTCGAGAATTTTCTTTACTTGTTCAGCAGGTTTCACCTTTGGTTAACAAATTTTCATACATTTTATAAATCTGGGTGCGATATTTCTTTACTTGGCCACTATTTTTCATCTTTGGCTAACACATTTTCCTATTTTAGTTGACATATTTTCCTACTTTTTGTAAGTTTGGTTGAGATATTTCAAAATTTGGCCAATATTTTTCTTACTTTGGGTAACACATTTTCTTATAACGGTCGACATCTTCATAGGCTTGTCCATTGCTTTGCCTATTGTATTACTTCGGTCGACATATTTCTTGACTTTAATAGCGTGTTTTCTTACTGGTTATAAATTCGGATGAGATATTTCTCTACTTGGTCAATAGTTTTCACCTTTGACTAGCATATTTTCATATATTTTATAAGTTTGATCGAGATATTTCTGTATTTGGCCTCCATTTTTCCCCTTTGGCTAACAAATTTTCCTACTTTTTATGAGTTTGGCCGAGAAGTTTCTTTACTTGGTCAATAGTTTTCACCTTTGGCTAACATGATTTCCTACTTGACCCATATTTTTTCACATTTGACTAACAATTTTCCTACTTTTCATGAGTTTGGTCGAGATATTTCTGAATTTGGTCAGCCTTTTTTTTCTATTTTGGTTACCCTTTTTCTTAGTGTTATTGACATATTTCTGGACTTTGTCCTCAATATGTAACATTTTATCACCACATGGCAACTATATACACCGTCAACACTAAAGGAAATCAACAAACAACACACAGTTATAGTATATACCTGTTTATTTACAGTACTTTTGTTTTTACAAGAAAAAAAAATCAAAACATAATGTCATTATACGGAATGCTTCAGCTACCTATCGGATGTTCAGTGATGTGATATACATAGAAACTAGTCGCGGGTATTGTCTCTATCAGGTACTTAATGTCGCGTCTGTTGTGTAGGGCGTAATTGAACATGTCACTATCCCGGACTATGGCTGTAAAGTCAACAAAATCTTTCTCGTTGTTTACTAAAAAGGGTACGTCGAGTTCACAGGAGTTGTTTCATGATGAATGGTAAAATCTAAGTTCTTTCGTTTCCTTATGTCTTAACATCATGTGATGGCTATAATTTACCTTAAAGCGGCATGTCTGACTACTAAATATTGGTTTTAAAGTTTCGGTCCAGTCTATTGGTTGTACTGCACCTGGTCGGTGAAAAAAGTTGTAGGTCGATATATGTTTGTTGATGTTCTGATGTGTCCTAAGGGCTGCCCAGTTGTCTCTATATGTCGGGGAGTTTGTCTAAGGTCTTTAGTTCCTCATCTATTTCTACTTCTTCATCTAGCTCTATGTCGGCTTCCTCTGCTACCACTTGCTCGTTATCGTGTTTACGTTTTTTAGATGGTTGTGTGTCTGCTGGTGCTTTTCCTTTGCATAATGAGGGTGTGGTATCCGTGTTTGTTGTTGAGGGTATATTGTCTGTGTTTGCTGTTGATGGTGTAGTGTCCGTGATTGATGCGGGTGTTTTTGTTAATGAAGTCTGGTGATGTGTTTTTATATGGTGTTTTAGGTTGTCATTTCTATTGTATAGATTGCCACAGAGATGGCATGTATGCGTTCTGGTTTTGTGTACGGTGTTAATGTGACGTGTAAGATTGCGGTTTTTTGTAAAGTTTTTACCACAGGTGTGACATGGATAGCTATTTTTCTGACTGGTGGCCATCATGATAGAAAATTGTAGTAGTATGTGATGATACGGTGATAAAGCAATAAGTTGGTTCTGGTAGGTGATGTGTGAGTTGTGATACTACGACAATATTATCCAACACAGTTGTCGCTTGTGGTATTAGATAACGATTCAGTGACAGCGCAATAATCTCGTGGCGCTGCAATGACTAAGGTATAGTGATCCACCACAATATGTTTTGTACAGCTTCCTGTAGTTTTTTTTCACGTTTTCGCAAGTCGTTGTAAGCACTGGTCGCCAAATAGCTGTGAAGAAATGGCAAAATAATTATATTTTACATTTTTTTAATAACCATGTGACAATCATGACGATAGTATATCTACAGAAATTATTTCATATCACATACCTTTTAAGACATATTAAAAGGAATATTTTGATCTTTTGCTGTCCCTTGTAGCACAATATTTATTTGTTTCTGTTTATCCCGCCCTTACAATGGGTCTTCTCCGTGACTATATGCTTTTCTCCTTGTGTTAGCAGCGGCCTGTTTCGTAATGCTATTCTTTGTGTTATTTATATGGCACATAGAGGTGTACTATACTAATGAGCAAAGACGAATACGCCCCCTAATGCCTAGGAGTGAAATATTTAGTGCTGCTCCTTTAGTGAAAAAACAATGGTGAATGCAGATAAATAATGTGTGGTAGACTCAGAGATTTATTTTTCTTGTATGTACATCAGTAATGTAGATTTGTCCTGGTTAGGTCAGCAAATTTTCACTCTGGTGAAACGATAAAAAATTTTTACACAAGGGATAACATATTGTAAGCTTTACATGAATTTGACACCACATATTTGACTTTTATGTAGCTTTGGCACAATGTGAAGAGACCCATTATTTTGACACCTTGTATCTTAGTGATTTGCATTGATACATTAGTGACCACAGAGAATGACTATAAGTTGTCCTGTGGCTGCAAGTTTTCACTCAGACAGCTCAGTTTGTGTCAGCGCCTTTTTACTCTGGAGAACCAGTGCAATTTAATGAGCGGAAATATGATCCATAAATACTGAATAGTTGAATACATGATACATCCTGTTTCATATGCATAAGTTAGTGCGCAGAAAGAGGACGTCCTTGTGGCTGGCTACGTAATTAGTGACCATAGATTCTCGTCTTACACTGTTCAATACACTTAGTGGAGATAGGAGTGACAAGTAGTTGACTTGGTCTTCCTACTACACATACCTCTGTGAGCGAAAGAATTGCGTTGCTCCAACACTGCGTGGTTGATGTGTCTCCTCTTATGTTCAAATCTGTCGAACCAGAATCAGGATACTTTTAGTGAACAGAAAACGGAAAACATAAAAAAACATGGGTGATATACTTTAGTGAAAAACACACTTGTTCATATGTACACATTACATAGTTAGAATGCACCACATCATCTACCATCAATTACCCTACATCATATACAGCATAAGGACGACCGAGAATACAGACACTCACATAGATTTACACAATGTGGTTAGTAGGTCACCTGTGCTTTCAGTAGTCATCTACATATATTATTATTGTATAAACCCGTATTAACAACAGTACACTAGTATAGCGTTAATTTCCGTGGTAAGAGCGTTAGTTTGCCGACTACTAGCTAGTATTTATCGCTGTTGTACTATGCTGGTATGATCTGAGAGACTACTACATCGTATAGCGATTCTGTATATCACACTCTACTTACCACAGCTGTTTCTTTAGTGAGGTATTTTCGATAGACCTTGTTGCAAACACAGTGTCCTTAGCCGACCTTTGAGCTCCTTTATAATGACGCTGAGTCAAACTATACAATAACCAGTGCAATCCGGTTAGACTTATACAGTAAAACACCTAGATATTCTCATTAAAACATGTATAGTCAGCGGTTTGTATCGTTATACCGTGGTCTTACCATGCGTTGATTTAGAGTGTTTACAGTCCCACCCCAAAAACATGTCTGGGCATGTATACCTTGGTTAGGTCACGCTGAGTCATTCATGTTTTTTCCCCCAAAAATAAGAAAAATAAAGGGGGAAGAAACTGAGGAGGAAGAGCACTGTAACCCTAACACACCTTTAATCACATGCTGTTAGTTTTTAAGCCCCGCCCACTAAAACAATAATTAACAGTAATCATTACATTAAAAAAAAATAACATTCTCAACTCAAAAAAGGGGAGGTAATAACACCAAAAAAAATTAAATTATGTATTCCTGAGGTATATCCCTTGCGCCTGAGGAGTCGCTTTTTTACTTTTCGGCGCAGGAGCTATACTTTTTAAATAAGGATTTTACTAGGTCAATCCTAAGGAGTACTCCTGAAAACCTAATTAGTTAGGACGTAACCTACTACTTCTAACTCACACTCACTCACTAACTTTCACACTCTATCACACAGACAGGCAGACATACAACACACCCACTCTCTCAGATTCACTCATTCTCTAACTAAATATCTCACACATATGTCCACACACACTCACTCACTTTTACACTCACTCAGGCACACGCGCATGCATACTCTCTCACTCTCACTCAAACTAATTCTTCCACTCACACTCTTTCTCACTCACTCTCTCACCCACTGTCTCTCTCATGACATACAGTGAAGAATGATAGTGGAAACATGATACCAGTAGCTGACTTATGGAGGTATGAAGTAAGTATTGAAAGAGTTTTCGGTTGAATGTGTAGGGACTCATTGGTTTTTTCAGATCTGGTGGAAGGCTATTCCACAAGTGAGCACCAGAATATGTGAAACAAGTTTTGTATAAGTCCAATCTAGGCTTAGGAAGCTGTAATAAATTTAAGCGCTTACTGTTCATTGCGTATTCTCATTTTCAAATTATCATTTTGATGCACTTGATTTTAATATGCATACAATGAATTCATGTAAATTACTGTAGAGTAAGTGAGAGAGTTAGTGAGTGTGAGTGTGAGAGAGAGAGAGAGAGAGAGAGAGAGAGAGAGAGAGAGAGAGAGAGAGAGAGAGAGAGAGAGAGAGAGAGAGAGAATGAGTGTGAGAGTGTGTGTATGTAGAGAGAGAGAGAGAGAGAGAGAGAGAGAGAGAGAGAGAGAGAGAGAGAGAGAGAGAGAGAGAGAGAGAGAGAGAGAGAGAGAGAGAGAGATAGTTGAGCCCACGCATGTCATGTAACATGCTATTCCTTATTTTTTTATGTATTCTCATCTTTCATATTACGAGGTATCATTTTGTATGCCACTTGATTGTCCTATAACATGCCATTCCATATTTTTTTGTTTGTTTTTGTTTTGTTTTGTTTATTCTCATCTTATCATTTTGTATGCCACTTGATTTTATCATGTATAATATAACATTACTGTGATGTGAGTGAAAGAGTTAGTGAGAGAGAGAGAGAGAGAGAGAGAGAGAGAGAGAGAGAGAGAGAGAGAGAGAGAGAGAGAGAGAGAGAGAGAGAGAGAGAGAGAGAGAGAGAGAGAGCAAGAGAGAGAGAGAGAGGGGGAGAGAGAGAGAGAGAAAATAAAGAGAAAGTTGAATTGCATCACTAATTTTTACGCTACTTAATGTATATGTACAATTTTTTCTCCACTTCTTGCAATTGCGAGAATTCTCACGACAATCGTCAGTGTCTCAATTTGTGTAAAGTGTGGGAGTTTGTTCTTATTAGTTTCAGTGATCATGTGAGGCATCATGTATGTATCTAGATGTGAGGATGTGTGAATGGGTGTGTATGTGAGGGATATGTGTGTGTGTGTGGGTGTGGGGAATATGTGTGTGGGGAATATGTGTGTGGAGGAGTTGTGTGTGGGGGATGTGTATGGGTGATGTGTGGATGTGTGAAGGGATGTGTAGTCAGTGGTGGATGTATGTGTGTGTGAGGGATATGTGTGTGTGTGGGGGGGGGGATATTTGAGAGGATAGTTGGAAGTATGTGGGTGTTGGTGGGTTGGGAGGGGGTGTGGGTAGGGAATGTGTGTTTGGGTGGATGAATGAGTGTGTAGGAGATTGTGTGGGTTGAGGGATGGGTGTGTAATGGGTGTGGGGGATGAGTGTTGGGGGTGTCTGTGAATGGGATATGTCTGTGTGGGTGGGAGTGTGTGAGTGTGGATGGGGTAAATGTGAGTGAGTGGAGGATGTATGTATGGGTGGTGAGAATGTTTGTAGGTGGAGTATGTGTGAGTGGGTGGGGAGATGTGTGGGCGGGGATGTGTATGGGGAATGTATGTGGGGTATGTGTGTGTGTGGGGGGGGGGGGAATGTGTTTATGGGTGGAGTTTTGTGTGAGAGGGGAGATGTGTGAGAAGTGGGGGAGGTGTGGGATGTGCAGGTGATTGAAGGATGTATGCGATAATGGGGTATGTGTGTTTGGCTGGGTGATTGGGGTGTGTGTGGGTGGGAGGGTAGATGAGAGATGCATGTGTTGATGGGCGCGTGGGTGATGTGTGGGTGTGAATAGTTGATGGATGAGTACGTGAGTGGGTGGATGTGTGTGAGAGATGAGTGTATGGGTGGGGGAGGTGTGTAGTTGTGAGAAGATGTGTGTGAGCAGCGGATGTGTGTGGGTGGGTATATGTGGGTGGCGCGGTATGTGTGTGTGGGAGGTGTGTGTTTTTGGGTGTTTATGCGTGGGAGATATGTGTGGGCAGGTGGGGAGATGTGTTTATGGGTGGGGATGTGTAGTTGAGAGGTGGCGAATATTGGGTGGGTGAGTGAGTGTAGGTTGGCTGATGTATGTGTGGGTGGGTGGGTGGGGAAAATTGTGAGAGTGCGGGATATGTGTGTGTGGATAGGTGCGGGATGTGTGGGTTGGCGGGGGTATGTGTGTGTGGTTTCTTGCTTGCTTGCTTGTGTTCGCTGGCTGTGAACTCCAGCGTGAAGTCCTGTATGTCGGATGAATACATCCTGTTGTCCAACATCAATGTGATGTCATACAGGACCTGAGGTTTGCGTGAGTATCCATTGTCCCATGTCTGGCTTATTGGTGTGCAGACTGGTGGTTCCTCGCCATTCAGGCAGATACTCTCCGGCTTCAGAGGAATCATCGATCCTTCTGATGTTAGCCAGGTCCCCGAAGGGACCTGTTGTCCAGGACGCACGACGTGGACGTGTCAGCAGGTCTTGGCCAGTATAGATCCTGGCCCTGGTGCTTCTTCTTCTTCTTCTTCTTCTTCTTCTTCTTCTTCTTCTTCTTCTTCTTCTTCTTCTTGGTGTGCGAGGATGTGTGTGTTGGTGGGGAAATGTGTGTGGGTGAGGGATCAGTGGGTGGGTGGCGGCATGTATGTATGCCTGGTTCTGTGTGAGTGCGTGGAGGTATGTGTGGGTGGGTGGGGGTGGTTTGGTGTGTGGGGGATGTGTTGGTGACTGAGGGATGTGAGGGTGGATGGGGGATGTGTCTCACAACATTGCAATATGCAATGTTTATGTTTACAACTCTCATTTGACAATGTTTTTTTTTTTGGTTTTCTCTTGTGAATGTATCATGCATAATATGCATTGTTTATGCTTGCAAAATTCACTTGACAATGTTTTTTCCCCCCCTATGTTAATGTAACATGCACATTTGATGAATGAAAGATGAGTGATTGAAAGGGCGAATGTAAGATGGGCCTGCGTGCCCAATTTGTTACCCTTTTAAAATAAAGTTTGTTCGTTCGTTCTAAGTCCTCATGTGAACATATCTTTTGAAGAATGTCTTCGGCTTGACCCATCCATGACTTTCCTCTTTTTAACCTGCTGTCATTTACCATCTTAATTTCATCATGCAGTGGATGTTGTGTTTGTGTTGACTCTGAGGTAGGCACATGCATGGCAAATTTGTATTCTGTCCCCCATGGTTGGAAAATCAAGAAGGTAGAGCATTGCCTTGCGTGATGTATCTCTTGTACACCCAAAACCTGGGGGGTTCTGTTCAGCGAGTCCCTGGGTTTCTAAGAACCATAGCCCTCCGGACAGTACCTCAAGTGTTCAGTGTCTGCAAGGAAAAACAAGACCATGTGCTGTAGACGTTTTGATGCTGTCTTTCAGGCCTGTACAAATTTCTTTTAAGGCTCTCAGTTTCTAAGAGAGAGAAAGAGAGAGAGAGAGAGAGAGGGAGAGAGAGAGAGAGAGAGAGAGAGAGAGAGAGAGAGAGAGAGAGAGAGAGAGAGAGAGAGAGAGAGAGAGAGAGAGAGAGAGACAAACCCACAAGGGTTTCACGCAAAGACAGACAAGACACATAGCGAAGTCTTGTGCATTCAGGAAGGTTGCTGAATTGATTGCTGTCAATAAACAGGTGGAAAACAGCGCCCGGCCCAGTCGAGATTGGCTGAGAGAGAAGTTAATCCTCGTTCATGAGGAAATATCACGTCTGTTACAGGGCTGCTTCACTCCTGGAGATGTGAACCATAGCCGGACTTTTCACAAGTAAAGCCAAGCAATAAGTTATAGTTATAGTTTATGTTATAGTCATGTTATAGTTATGTTATAGTCATGTTATAGTCATGTTATAGTTATGTTACAGTATAACCACAGACCCCTTCTGCAGGAGGGTAGTTATAATGGCCACTTCTTCAGGGCAGTATCCTGACATCATGACTACTTCTACACGAAGGAGCGACCCTTCTCTCTAAGTCAATGCCACCTGAGGGGCAGCCCTCTAACCACTGATTGATTGACATCCCTACCAGGCTGATCAGTTATCGCACGAACCTCAGAGAGAAGTGTCCCAGTAGAAGATCATTTCCAGAATCCCGCTCTTAACGCGGGCCTCCCAGAGATGTCTACAGGCAACAAGCGCAATCCTCGTGATGTCTTTAATAATAAGCGGGTGGATGAAGGCAAGTGGGCGAATAGCCACCTATTATCGACTAGCGGGAATGTACCTGCAAGAGTTACAAACTATGTTTCCTTGTCCTTATTATCATCACTCAATCAATCATGTGCCACTCTGGAAAGCGTGGGCGGTCATGACTCGCCATTCACTCGATCACCGGAGTCGTGGATCAGCTCAGTGTGCCTGTCTCGACCATGCCATGTGGCCAAGTCATCCAGACATTTACTTCTCGGTCTTCCTCTTGGTCTGTTTCCTTCGATCTTGCCAGTTGTCACTAAGTTCTCCAATCCATTTCTTCTCATAACATGTCCAAAAAATGTTGACTGTCTACGTCTAATTTCTCTAATCAATCTACGATTTTCATTTGTCTCTTGTAGTACTTGGTCATTGGTTTTTCTGTCTGTCTATGGTATTCTTTGCATTTTCCTCAGAAACCACATTTCTGCAGCCATCGGATGTTTTTCAGCTTGACTGCACATTGTCAAGTTTCACATCCATACAAAAGAACAGGCTCTATGTATCCCCTCAACACTCTTTTTCTCGTTTCAATTGACATCTTTTTATTGGTCAGAATGTTTTTCATCTTGCTAAAGGTTACTTTCGCCATGGCAATTCTTGTTCTAATCTCTTCAAGGCATCTCCCATCAGATGTTATGACTGTTCCGAGATAATTGTATCGATTCACTTGTTGAAGAATATTTCCATTTACTTGTATATTACATTGTGGTACTTCGTTCTTCCTAGTGACGACCGTAACCTGTGTCTTCTTACAATTTAATTCTAACCCCAATTGCTCACTGTGTACAACAACCGCATCTACTAATTGTTGCAAATCCTGTGCATTGTCTGCAATCAATACTGTATCATCTGCATATCAAATGCTATTTATGTTTCGTCCTCCAACGCTGATTCCATTTATATCCTTTACATTTCTGAAAATATTTTCACTGTATAGGGAAAAAAGATCTGGAGACATTACACATCCCTGCCTAAAACATCTCTTAATAGGTTGATATTGACCCACGTCATTGTCATCACTGCTAGTATCATAATTAGTAACTTCATTGCTTGTAGGGCAAACAGATAGACAGACAGCAACAGATGAACAACACGATGGAGGAATTCGTGTATTATTTGCCGTCAAGGCACTAACAAACGACGAGCGTGCTGATGATGATGATGATGCTAATTATCACCCTGAGGTCGTCGCTATAGTTGTTGTTATTATTATCACCAGCATCTTCATCGCAGTCACCAGTGGTGGCGGCGGCAGCGCAACGGAGGTCGAACCCCGTTAAACGCAGTGTTTACTATTGACGCTTGAAATGCATTGCCACAGGAGCCAGCCAATCAGCGCGAGGCGGACTGCATTTCTACCAATCGCCGCTCCATTCCAATTCCAATTTTCAAAACAAAAATTCCAAATTCGGCCTCGTTCAACCGGCTTCATCAGCAGTGGTTTTTGTTGAGGTCCGTGATTTTTGTGGGTTCATTCACCTTAATTCTTGTCTTGTGCGCACTTACGAGTAAGTCCTATCTCGGACTGGTTATGTAGCGTTTGTGTCTGTGACGTCAGCAGAGGGATCGGTCGGAGGCTGTCCTTTGTGCATGTTTCCTCGTGTGGTTTTCTTTGTTGGCGCAGGATCCTGACTCGTCTGGCTTGACTGGTTGCAGTCCTTAACAGTGTCAGATCCAATACCAGTTTAAGTCATTGCAGTGGGTGGCACCCTGGAAGGGAGCAAAGAAATAACATTGGTAAACATTATACCATCAATGAGTGAACTACGTTTTCTGGTGTAATTTAGTCTGATGTAGTGTAGTGGATTGAGCAGATACCTAGTCTCAGGGGTCTGGAGTTCCATGCCCATTAGTTAATAACCCTTTTACATGGCCAACTGCAGCCCTGCAATCATCACATGCTATGAGAAGAAATGATTTGGAGAACTTGGTGACAACTGGTAAGATCGAGGGGAACAGACCAAGGGGAAGACCTAGAGGCAAGTACCTGGATAGCTTGGCCTTGTGGCATGGTCGAGACAGAAACACGGAGCTGATCCATGACTCTGGTGATCGAGTGAGATGGCAGAACATGACCGCCCACGCGTATCGGCATGGCACATGATGGATGGATGGAATCATCACAATCCGCTTTTTATTTGCGTTCTCTCCCTTTGAACTCAAGCGTAGCTCATACACGTGCTATAACACTGGACTGCGTTTCGGTGTGGATTAGCTTTCCCTATTACCAGTGTCCCTCGCCACCAGGTGAGGTCACTCCGACTTCTGAGGTACTTGTAATTTACTCCCCCAAGTCAAGAACGAGAAGTCTTACATTTGAGTCCAGCTGACCGGTGTAAGGGTTGTACCCACTAACTCGTCTTCAGCGCACAGAAAATTTAAGAACGAGCCCTCTTATCCATGCAACTATACTGACCTGAATCATAATCTGATAAAATGGCTACCAGTGTCGATGTACACGGTGTATTTTTAATGACTGTGCAGTGTTTGAAAATATTGCCGGTCCACGTTCTGTATTTACCTATTATTTTGCATGAACTTTACATAGGGTGAATACAAAACTTGGACCGGCAATATTTTCAAACACTGCACAGTCATTAAAAATACACCCCATATCTAAAAGAATAATTAACCACATTAATCCTTCTACACCGTTTGGACTCCAACAACACGGATCTCACATTCACTGGAGGCAGAAGAAATGTGTAACATGTATTTACTTATGTTATATTTGTAAGTGAATGGTAATATATAAATATTTGAGAATGTTATTATTGTTTCACATCACTAAAGTTACATTGTTTTTTTATTTTATTTCCTGTTATGTTTTGAAGTTCACACAAGCTATAATGTATGATCACTGCAACAATAAAATAAAAGCAAGAGAAATATTTGGTATTTGTTCTAATGTTTCATTGGTCAATAATTGTTGAATACCTTCGTGTACTAATGTTCCATTAGTCACTGTCAAACAGTCGTCTACTGCTTATAGCACCCTGTGGTGTAGGACAGGGAAGTATTGAGCCTGAGGAATTAACGTAAGGCCGCCTGGCTAGTGCAGTCGCCACCAACAATGCAAGTTAGGTTTTCTTTTTGCCCCCGACAGAAAAAAATCTACACTTTACTGAGGATTTGAACCTGGGTCTCCCGAAGGAGAACCCGATGTTCTGATACTCCATTAGTCACTAATAGTTGAATTGCCGGCTCCGTGGTGAAGAGGTTACGGGCACAGTTCGTAATCCCGCATACCCGCGTTCGAAACACAGCTGTGGATGATTTTGCAGCAGATCGCTTTACGTTGATTTTTTATGTAATGGTATGGGTGGCGGTCGTTCAGAAAGCAATGGCAAACTACTGAACGTAAACTTGCACAGGAATCACGAACAGCCAAAAAATACCGTGGTTGACTGCTACGTCCTGTAAAGGATATGCAACAACTTTATTTATTAGTTAAATACCTTCGTGTTCTGATGTTTCATTAGTCATTAATTGTTGAATATTTTATGTCCTGATGTTTTACTACCTTCCTGATGTTTGCAAACTACCTTCTTTAAAGATGCCAAGAAAATCATGTTGTGTGGAACAACTAGGGTTAGAATTAAATTGTAAAAAGACACAGATTATGGTCGTCACTAGGAAGAACGAAATACCACAATGTAATACACAGTGAATGGGAATATTCTTCAACAAGTGAATAGGTACAATTATCTCGGAACAGTCATAACATCTGATGGGAGATGCCTTGAAGAGATTAGAACAAGAATCGCCATGGCAAAGTAGCCTTTAGCAAGATGAAAAACATACTGACCAATAAAAAGATGTCAATTGAAACGAGAAAAAGAGTGTTGAGATGCTACATAGAACCTGTACTCTTATATGGATGTGAGGCTTGGACAATGAGCAGTCATGCTGAAAAACATCTGATGGCTGTGGAAATGTGGTTTCTGAGGAAAATGCAAAGAATACCAAGGACAGTCAGAAAGACCAATGAACAAGTTCTTCAAGAAACAAATGAAAATCTTAAACTGATTAGAGACATTAGACGTAGACAGTCACAATTTTTTGGGCATGTTATGAGAAGAAATGATCTTGAGAACTTGGTGACAACTGGTAAGATCGAGGGGAACAGACCAAAGGGAAGACCTAGAAGCAAGTACCTGGATGGCTTGGCCTTGTGGCATGGTCGAGACAGAAACACGGAACTGATCCACGACACTGGTGATCGAGTGAGATGGCAGAACATGACCGCCCACGCTTACCGGCGTGGCACATGATGGATGGATGGATGTTTTACTAGTCACTAATTGTTGAATGCCGGTCTCTCTGGCGAATGTGTTAACGACTTTCTCCGTAATCCCGTATATCCACGTAGGGGAACACAGCTGTGCGAGGTTCGGTAGCGGATCGCGTCGCGTTAGTTACTTACGGGGGTATGTGAGCCGGTCGCTCAGAAAGCAATGGCAAACTACTGAGCGTAATCTTGCCAAGACATCAACAACAGCGGTACAATGCTGGTGTTGACAGCGATGTCCTGTAAATAGGATATGCGAGGGAAAAAATTGTTGAATATTTTCATGTCCTAATGTTTCATTAATCACTAATCGTTTAATACCTTCATTTCCTGATGTTCCATTAGTTACTAATTGTTGAATATCTTCATGTCTTGACATTTTATTAATAACTAATATTGGAATATCTTCATGTCCTGATGTTTCTTCCTCTTCTTCTTTGAGTTGATCCAGAGTGTTTTTTTCAGATGTGATTGCGGTGTGTTGTTATGCTCCCTTGGGCCAACTCATCCGACTTTTAGCGTGCGTTTTTGACCAGGTTAGCATTCCTGGGGGACTCTCACTTTTGTGGTGCCGTCCACATCCCAGCTGGTCAAGTTGGAACGGTCGAAGACTTCACGGTCAGTCTTCAAGGGAAGGTAGCAGCAGTTCATGGGCATTCCCCGCCATCCAGGAAGGCTTCCATAGTTGCAGAGCCGACACATAGCGCTCTGGTGCTGGGCTCACTCTGGGAATCGCCACGTCCTGCTGATGGCTGCTTTAATTCCTCACTTCAATATATTGTGCATTTCGTTCGCCACGGGCCATTCCCGCACAAACCAAATCGGTTTGCAGATGGTATCCACTCAGCGAGTTTTCGATTCGGACATGTGCTTGTCGTTGTGCCCGGAGGACAATATAGTCAGAGCTGTTCCGGGCACGACGGACATTCGGAGAACTAGCTAGTCAGAGCTGTTCCGGACACGACAGGTATTCGGAAAACTAGCTAGTCAGAGCTGTTCCTAGCATGAGGGACAATCGGAAAACTAGCTAGTCAGAGCTGTTCCGAACGTGAAGGACATTCGGAAGACTAGTTAGTCAGGTCCTGATGTTTTATTAATCACTAATTGTTGAATACCTTCTTGTCCTGATGTTCCACTAGTTACTAATTGTTGGATACCTTCTTGTCCTGATGTTCCACTAGTTACTAATTGTTGGATACCTTCTTGTCCTGATGTTCCACTAGTTACTAATTGTTAAATACCTTCTTGTCCTGATGTTCCATTAATCACCAATTGTTGAATACCTTCTTGTCCTGATGTTCCATTAATTACTAATTGTTGAATACCTTCTTGTCCTGATGTTCCATTAATCACTAATTGTTGAATACCTTCTTGTCCTGATGTTCCACTAGTTACTAATTGTTGAATACCTTCTTGTCCTGATGTTCCATTAATCACTAATTGTTGAATACCTTCTTGTCCTGATGTTCCATTAATCACCAATTGTTGAATAACTTCATGTCCTGATGTTCCACTAGTTACTAATTGTTGAATACCTTCTTGTCCTGATGTTCCATTAATCACTAATTGTTGAATACTTTATGTCCTGATATTCCATTAGTCTTAATTTTTGAGTACCTCCATGTACATGAACTCATTCAGTCTTCTTACTCAAAGGTCATGCGTGGATGAAGTGATTCTCCAAGATAAAAATGGGAGGTGTACTCACCAGAGCAAAATTTGATGGCAGTGGCAGAAATTTATGATTTGCTTTTTACGAAAATTGGTAATACTCCAACCAACAAGAATTACTATCCAACAATGTGAAGTTTATCCCTTCTCACTCCTTTATATGGATGACTGGTATATTTGTGTATATGTAAAGATACGGGTGTTTACGGGTATGCATATGATCATGTGATATTTCTGTTGCTGGCTAAGTATTCTCGTTTCCCTCCTTTTCTTCAGTTTTTGTTTGTGTGTTGTGTTCACTCACTTTTTGTTTGTGTGTTGTGTTCACTCACTTTTTCTTCAGTTTATGTTTGTGTGTTGTGTTCACTCACTTTTTCTTCAGTTTTTGTTTGTGTGTTGTGTTCACTCACTTTTTCTTCAGTTTATCTTTGTTTGTTGTGTTCACTCACTTTTTCTTCAGTTTATGTTTGTGTGTTGTGTTCACTCAATGTTTCTTCAGTTTATGTTTGTGTGTTGTGTTCACTCAATGTTTCTTCAGTTTATGTTTGTGTGTTGTGTTCACTCACTTTTTCTTCAGTTTATGTTTGTGTGTTGTGTTCACTCACTTTTTCTTCAGTTTTGTTTGTGTGTTGTGTTCACTCACTTTTTCTTCAGTTTTTGTTTGTGTGTTGTGTTCACTCACTTTTTCTTCAGTTTTTGTTTGTGTGTTGTGTTCACTCACTTTTTCTTCAGTTTTTGTTTGTGTGTTGTGTTCACTCACTTTTTCTTCAGTTTTTGTTTGTGTGTTGTGTTCACTCACTTTTTCTTCAGTTTTTGTTTGTGTGTTGTGTTCACTCACTTTTTCTTCAGTTTTTGTTTGTGTGTTGTGTTCACTCACTTTTTCTTCAGTTTTTGTTTGTGTGTTGTGTTCACTCACTTTTTCTTCAGTATTTGTTTGTGTTGTGTTCACTCAGTATTTGTTTGTGTGTTGTGTTCACTCAGTATTTGTTTGTGTGTTGTGTTCACTCAGTATTTGTTTGTGTGTTGTGTTCACTCAGTATTTGTGTGTGTGTTGTGTTCACTCAGTGTTTGTTTGTGTGTTGTGTTCACTCAGTATTTGTTTGTGTGTTGTGTTCACTCAGTATTTGTTTGTGTGTTGTGTTCACTCAGTATTTGTTTGTGTGTTGTGTTCACTCAGTATTTGTGTGTGTGTTGTGTTCACTCAGTGTTTGTTTGTGTGTTGTGTTCACTCAGTATTTGTGTGTGTGTTGTGTTCACTCAGTATTTGTTTGTGTGTTGTGTTCACTCAGTTTTTGTTTGTGTGTTGTGTTCACTCAGTATTTGTTTGTGTGTTGTGTTCACTCAGTATTTGTTTGTGTGTTGTGTTCACTCAGTATTTGTGTGTGTGTTGTGTTCACTCAGTATTTGTGTGTGTGTTGTGTTCACTCAGTGTTTGTTTGTGTGTTGTGTTCACTCAGTATTTGTGTGTGTGTTGTGTTCACTCAGTTTTTGTTTGTGTGTTGTGTTCACTCAGTTTTTGTTTGTGTGTTGTGTTCACTCAGTATTTGTGTGTGTGTGGTGTTCACTCAGTATTTGTTTGTGTGTTGTGTTCACTCAGTATTTGTTTGTGTGTTGTGTTCACTCAGTATTTGTGTGTGTGTTGTGTTCACTCAGTATTTGTGTGTGTGTAGTGTTCACTCAGTGTTTGTTTGTGTGTTGTGTTCACTCAGTATTTGTGTGTGTGTTGTGTTCACTCAGTTTTTGTTTGTGTGTTGTGTTCACTCAGTATTTGTTTGTGTGTTGTGTTCACTCAGTATTTGTTTGTGTGTTGTGTTCACTCAGTATTTGTTTGTGTGTTGTGTTCACTCAGTATTTGTTTGTGTGTTGTGTTCACTCAGTTTTTGTTTGTGTGTTGTGTTCACTCAGTATTTGTTTGTGTGTTGTGTTCACTCAGTTTTTGTTTGTGTGTTGTGTTCACTCAGTATTTGTTTGTGTGTTGTGTTCACTCAGTATTTGTTTGTGTGTTGTGTTCACTCAGTATTTGTTTGTGTGTTGTGTTCACTCAGTATTTGTTTGTGTGTTGTGTTCACTCAGTATTTGTTTGTGTGTTGTGTTCACTCAGTATTTGTTTGTGTGTTGTGTTCACTCAGTATTTGTTTGTGTGTTGTGTTCACTCAGTATTTGTTTGTGTGTTGTGTTCACTCAGTATTTGTTTGTGTGTTGTGTTCACTCAGTATTTGTTTGTGTGTTGTGTTCACTCAGTATTTGTTTGTGTGTTGTGTTCACTCAGTATTTGTTTGTGTGTTGTGTTCACTCAGTATTTGTTTGTGTGTTGTGTTCACTCAGTATTTGTTTGTGTGTTGTGTTCACTCAGTATTTGTTTGTGTGTTGTGTTCACTCAGTATTTGTTTGTGTGTTTGTTCACTCACTTTGAACTCAAGTGTAGCCCATACACATGCTACTACTTCTTGTGCGCTGGATTGATTCTTGCCCGTGGGTTAGCTTTCCCTATTACCAGTGTTTCTCGCCGTTAGGTACAACCACTCCAACTTCAGAGGTACTTGTAATTTACGTCACCAAGTCAAGGACGATAGGTCAACATTTTAGTCCAAATGTCCTGTGTAGAGGGGTTGAACCCTTTACCTTGGCATCAGCACACCATATGTTTTAAGAACACACATTCATATCCATTCGGCCATGCTGACCTACAGGTTTCGTTTAATTGTTGTGTGCCTGTTGTTGGTTCATGATGGGCTGAAGCTGAAGCATGAAGCTGAAAGGGAACCTGGCTGATAAAGTCATGAGTGAACAAAGGTTCAACGCCTGCGCTCTTCACCTCGCTAAGTCAGAGAAAGACAGGCCAACTATTCCACTGTGCATGCAGGCCTACAACATGAGACGAGCCTATCACATCACAGATCCACAGCTGGTAGTAGTAGGATAGCGGGTAACTAAGTCGCATTTCTGGATTGTGGTGCTGGATTGACCCCAATCCAGCTGGATTGGGGTTAGGGGTTAGGGTTAGGGGTTAGGGTTAGGGGTTAGGGTTAGGGTTAGGGGTTAGGGTTAGGGTTAGGGGTTAGGGGTTAGGGTTAGGGGTTAGGGTTAGGGGTTAGGGTTAGGGGTTAGGGTTAGGGTTTAGGGGTTAGGGTTTTTGTCTGCTCCTAATTATACTTTATGGATTGACTTCGCTGGATTGTCCCCAATCCAGCTCGGGGCCAGGGCGGTTTGGGTAGGGTAGGTACTTAGGTCATATGTAAGGGTTGATAATTCTAATAAAAGACATGTTTTTTCTAAGAGCAGATAACTATGTGTATAATATTATAAATAATAAAAAAAAAAATTAAAAAAAATAAAAATAAAAGACAATCAGAGGCGCGCGGCGGCGGTAGCAGGAGCGAGCACGGGCGGCAGTCGCTTGGGTGCGGTTTGAACCCAGTAACACAGTGTCTTGTAGTAACCACATGTCCAGTCATTTCTGAGTGCCCACACGGCCGGTCAGTGACGAGTATGGGTGCTGGGGCTAGGTGGATCGAACCCTCGAGGCGCACCGGGTGTCATATGAAAAATTGTATTAAGTAATAAGGTAAATATGGCGTGTATATGTGCTGTAGTGTGTCGTAGTGGCCTATACACTATCATGTAGATTACACCTCTTCAAATGAAAACCTTAAAACAGTAAAGATGGCCTGTAGTAACGGTTGTAAGGGGGCGTGGCTTAGTGTTATTCGTTGTTAAGGAGTAGATGAGCGGATCATTAGCTAGATAAGTGCTTCTGAACATATTAAAGGGGTGGGCGAGTGGCGAAGTGGCTAAATGAATGCGTCGGTTCCTTGCTAAGAGACAGAGGAGTTGCTAGATAAAGGCTCCAGGTCGTTGTCAAGGGGTTGGTGAGTGTAGAAATAGCTAGATAACTGCCTCTGATCCTTGTTAAGCGGTGGGAGAGGGATGGAGTGGTTAGATAATTACGCCCGTTCCTTGGTAAGAGCCAGGGTGATCGAGTGGAGAAGTGGGTAAATATTTGCATGGAGGTCTACCACCGACACATTCAACGCATAATGACGGCGTCGGTAGTCAGAAGACAAAGGATATTTTCATTATATGTCTATTGTAAAGTGGTCGACTGTTTATTATAACGTTGGTTACTATTATCTGTAGTGGATGGGACTTAAATACTATCATAATACCGTTTACAGCTCTTCAAATGAAAACTTTGAAAGTGTAAAGATGGCCGATGGTTATAGTGGGTATGACTTTGTGATATTCATTGTTAAGGGGTGGAGTGAGTGGGTGAGTAATTAGATAAACGCTTCCGACCACTAGCAGCGGTTTCGAATCCCAGTGGGGCGGTCTAGTGGTAGAAGAAATATTGATAATATTTGGTTACTTAGTTGAGATTTCGAGCTCTGGTGTTATTAACCCGGCTATGTTTAGAATAGGAGAGGTGGTGTGCTGGTTGCGGAGTATGTTTAGGTGGTACCCCAGACACTGTGGAAGTGACAGGTTCGAATCTCGGTACTTTGTCGTTGGTAAAATTGCCAGTCACCAACATGTGGGTCTCTAGTTGATCATAAGGATTAGGGTCGCTTTGTCCGGCCTTGTCGCCGTAGCCACAAGTCCCCACCGGTGATGAAAAACACAGGCACCAGATTTCACCATTGTACCTACGAGTTACAAAATATAACCTAACTTAAAAATCAAAATATGATATACCCAATACCATAACAGGTGTTACAAAAAATCAATACGTATTCTCATAACGGCTAATCCATGGGATTATCATCCTCGTAATGACCAAGTCGGGTTATTGATATTTCTGATATTTCCGCCATTGCAAATAGTTCGCGATATTAATAAAGGTTCATAACAAGGTTGGAAGATGATTAAGGGATTAACACCTATTGTCGGGACATCCAATAAAAATCAATAACACTACCCTCGATTTTTCTCATAATTGCCGATTGGAGATTATGGGCTAGGTGTATGTGTCCTTATGCAGTTAAAACAGGTGGTATGAGTAGGAGATATCACAAACAGTATCAGCATGTGCCACTCTGATCTTAAATATCAGTAGTTCGTTATTCTTGTGACATTGAAAACGCTCGTGGTGTGAAGACGGATGGTGTACTATGTTATTGGGCGGTGTATATAGATTGACCAGTATGTGAAGTTGATAAGGTCACCCCTGTCAGCGCATCGTAGCTGTGTTGTGAATTGTCGCCTATTACATCCGGGTGTACAAATAACCAAAAATATTTCATATCAACTGAGACATGCCTCTATATAGCTGCACTGCGAACATGGCTAGAGTCTACTTTAGGAAAGTATCGTGTATCTGTGTATACGTGTTTACCACTGCTTATAGATGTGTGCAGTATTATTGGAAAGCGGCCGTTATGTCTACATTATCAAAGTATGTTGCCTTACAGAGCTGGTATAGTATCTATGTGTCTGCTACGTTGTATGTTTTGTCATGTTGCCTTGTAGTATTTGGAGGGAGTTTCATGTGGGTGTCTAGTGAACTTTTTAAAAACGATGTCTCTCTATGCAAAATGCCACTGGCATTAGAGGTATTTCAGCTTGTCTGCTCACTGACCTCGCTTCACAGTCATACAAAAGTACAGGTTCTATGTAGTACTTAAACAATCCTTTTATTTCTCATTATAGTTGACAACTTTATATTAGTCAGTATGTTTTGCAACTTGCAAAAGACAACCTTCATCACAGCGATTCTTGTTCCAACGCTTTAAAGCCACCTCTCATCAGATATTGTTGTCTTTCTTTGTATGCTCACGGCTACTGTTTCCCCATTTCAAGCTCCATGTCTCTACTCGTATGTATTAGTGTGGTAGAAGTAAACCAACATCTCACAAGATAGACATATATTACCACAATGTATATGGACCTGTGGGAAACGCCTACAGCCGGGCAAAGAGGGTATCTGTCACAGGCGTATGGATACAGCCGAGACACGTCGTTAAGAGGGATACTACAGAAAAAAAAACGGTGTTCTGTTGGCGATCGAATCAGGGGACCTAACTCGTGATGACCACCATGTACGGGAGTGATTCTTCCCCCGCGTCAACAGGGCGTCGGAAGTTTAAAAAGGTCCCCCTTCTCTAGCTTTTCTATGTCCGAGGCGTCCTAGGGTCACCAAGTAACAGCAAAGAACACGAAACTACTACTACCGAGGTCTCTATACACCACAAGGCAGTTTCGAATACAGTATACACAACTATAATCAAGTCATCACAGTGTTCGACTAACCCTTTCTCATAGACATAGAGGAGAGATGTGAGCACCGAGGCCAGTTGGGGCAGGTGTACCTTTTACTTAACAGCAATCGGGTCATACACCGCCGAGTGTTTAGCTATTTTTATCACTTGTATAATATTACCTGTGAACACAACAAGCTTCCCAGGATCAATCTTAGGTGCCTCATATAACATGACATATCATGTACCCGCTGGCCTGACCAGCGCAGTTATCGCGGCTCAGAGCAGACATTTACACTTTCATTAACTCTTTTGCCTGGCCAAATGGGTCTTTGCATCTTTCCACAGAAACCTATTTCCAATGCCAATATATGTTTTTCAATGTGTCTGCTCATTGCCACATTTCACATCCAGACAAAAGTACAGGTTCTATGTTCCACTCCAACAGTCAAATAAGAAAAAATGTTAGCCAAATTATTAAAATGTTGGCCAAATATAGAAATATATCGACCAGACGTATAAAATATAGTAAAATTTGTTAGCCAAACTTATAAAACTCGTGGTCAAAATAAGAAATATCTCAACCAAGCGTATAAGAAATAGGAAAAAAGCTAGTCAAACTAATGAAAATGTTGGCCAAATACAGAAATATCTCGACCAACTTATAAAATGTAGGAAAAATTGTTAGCCAAACTGACAAAACTGTTAGCCAAAATAAGAAACTAGACGACCAACTTATAAAATGTAGGGAAAATTGTTAGCCAAACTGACAAAACAGTTGGTCAAAATAAGAAACGTCTCGACTAACATTATAAAAAGTAGGAAAAATGATAACCAAATTAATTAAAAAGGGTGACCAAAATAGGAAATATCTCGACCAAACTTATGAAATGTAGGAAAATTGTTCGTCAAATGTGACAAATATTGGGCAAGTAGGAAATCATGTTAGCCAAATAGGAAAAATATCGATCAAACTTATAGATGTCTCGTCCAAACTTATAAAATGTATAAACATTTGTTAGCCAAAGGTGAAAAATATTGACCAAGTAAAGAAATATCTCATCCGAATTTATAACAAGTAAGAAAACCTGGTAGTAAAATCAAGAAATATGTCGACTGAAGTTATACAATAGGCGAAACGATGGACAAACTTATAAAGATGTCGACCGTTATAAGAAAATGTATTACCCAAATTAGGAAAAAATATTGACCAAGTTTTGAAATATCTCAGACCAAACTTACAAAAAATAGGAAAATATGTCGACTAAAGTAGGAACATTTGTTAGCCAAAGATGAAATATATTGGTCAAGTAAAGAAATATCACATCCAAACTTTTAAAATGTAAGAAACTTTATGAACCAAATGTGAAAAATATTGTCCAAGTAAAGACATGTTTCAACTAATCTTATAAATATGTCGTCCAAACTTATAAACATTAGGAAAATGTGTTAACCAAATGAGAAAAATATCGCCCAATTGAAGAAAAAGGTTACATAAAACTTATAAAACTTAGGAAAATGTGTTAACCGAATGAGAAAAATATTGACCAAGTAAAGAAAAACGTACACCAAACTTCTGAAAAGTAAGAAAATGTGTTAACCAAACAGGAAAAATATATGGGCTAAACTATGAAATATGTTGACCGAAGTTAGAAAATGTGTTAACCAAAAGGGGGAAAATATTGGCCAAGTGGAGAAATATCTCAACCATACTTATGAAAAGGAGGAAAATGTGTTAACCTAATGAGAAAAATATCGCCCAAGTGAAGAAAAAAGTTACACAAAACTTATACAACTTAGGAAAATGTGTTAACCTAAGGAGAAAAAGATCGCCCAAGTGAAGAAAAAGGTTACACAAAACTTATAAAACTTAGGAAAATGTGGTAACCGAATGAGAAAAATATTGACCAAGTAAAGAAAAACGTACACCAAACTTCTGAAAAATAAGAAAAAATTGTTAACCAAAAGAGAAAAATATATGGGCTAAACTATGAAATATGGTGACCTAAGTAAGAAAATGTGTAAACCAAATGGGAAAAAAATGTTGGTCAAAACATGAAACATCTCGACCAAACTTATAAATATCTCGTGTAAACTTATAAAAAAGTAGGAACAAATATTGCTTCTGTAGTTATGTCAAACGTGTCTTGAACTTTTATCTGAACAGACATTTCACAAGACATAATCATCAACGTCAACACTTTCCCTCTTTTACATTACCGAAAGCTTCAACTTATCAGTCCAGAGTATCCACTAAAGAAGCTCTTATGCATACTAATCACCTAACTCTTCACACTCTTGGTTTTTTTTCTTTTCTAACACAAAGTGTCTCTGTCTTTCATAGATAGCTTCACAACTTTTCTATGTAGCACCACTAACAACTCCAAACCTTCGTTGCACATGAGCTCTAATGAAACAGTCATAACAACATTTATGGCAATGCAATCGGTGGCTCCACCTGGGATAGTTTCAATAGCATCTGAGTATTCGTCAGCAAAGATCCACTTCCCATGGCTGACATCTTCAACTTTCTATACCACAATGTCTGCGACACTAACCTTCCATTGGTCCATCTTTCAACAATACAAAGAGTGTTATCGAAGTCTAGCTAACATAACATTGCTTACTTTGTCCACCTCTATCACACTTTGTCATTTCACAGCTGCAATAGCGGCAAGTCTGCAACCAATCAACAGTGTCTGTTATGAAGTCGACCTTTCTTAAAACCACGTCTGCCTTACTGAGCCCTTGAATACCCTCTACCACATCGTCTAACCGACTTTCAACGTTTCATACCAAATAACATTAACATTCTCTTTGATTACAGAACAGTCAATTTTTTGCTGACTAGGCAGATTTTCCAGCCTAATGGAGATAAATCATATGCCCCCTAACCTACTAGGCGCTATTCTAGACAACGAATATGGTAATCGACCAGCACCCCTAGGCAGAACTTGAAAACACAACAGAGCTTGGGTTATTGAGACGAATGAGTTGCATTCCTTGGACTACCAGAAAGACATCAAACACAACAAACTCTTTCTTACTAACCCTAACCCTAAGTATACATCATCTAATCTTAACACTAACCATAACTATACATCAACTAACCCTAACCCTAACTATACAACAAACTCTTTCTTAAGAGACATAGATACAAACCAGTGTTAGAAATGAAAAAAGTTAAATATATGTGATTAAATTTTAATTAAAATTTAAAATTAATAAATCGTAATATTGTTGCGCAAGATGTAAGCTTGATATATGTCCTATACCTAACCTATACCTATACTTACCCTATATCTGTATATTAAGTGAAGCGCGCAACAATATTACGATTTATTAATTTTAAATTTTAATTAAAATTTAATCACATATATTTAACTTTTTTCATTTCTAACACTGGTTTGTATCTATGTCTCTTAAGAAAGAGTTTGTTGTATAGTTAGGGTTAGGGTTAGTTGATGTATAGTTATGGTTAGTGTTAGGATTAGATGATGTATACTTAGGGTTAGGGTTAGTAAGAAAGAGTTTGTTGTGTTTGATGTCTTTCTGGTAGTCCAAGGAATGCAACTCATTCGTCTCAATAACCCAAGCTCTGTTGTGTTTTCAAGTTCTGCCTAGGGGTGCTGGTCGATTACCATATTCGTTGTCTAGAATAGCGCCTAGTAGGTTAGGGGGCATATGATTTATCTCCATTAGGCTGGAAAATCTGCCTAGTCAGCAAAAAATTGACTGTTCTGTAATCAAAGAGAATGTTAATGTTATTTGGTATGAAACGTTGAAAGTCGGTTAGACGATGTGGTAGAGGGTATTCAAGGGCTCAGTAAGGCAGACGTGGCTTTAAGAAAGGTCGACTTCATAACAGACACTGTTGATTGGTTGCAGACTTGCCGCTATTGCAGCTGTGAAATGACAAAGTGTGATAGAGGTGGACAAAGTAAGCAATGTTATGTTAGCTAGACTTCGATAACACTCTTTGTATTGTTGAAAGATGGACCAATGGAAGGTTAGTGTCGCAGACATTGTGGTATAGAAAGTTGAAGATGTCAGCCATGGGAAGTGGATCTTTGCTGACGAATACTCAGATGATATTGAAACTATCCCAGGTGGAGCCACCGATTGCATTGCCATAAATGTTGTTATGACTGTTTCATTAGAGCTCATGTGCAACGAAGGTTTGGAGTTGTTAGTGGTGCTACATAGAAAAGTTGTGAAGCTATCTATGAAAGACAGAGACACTTTGTGTTAGAAAAGAAAAAAAACCAAGAGTGTGAAGAGTTAGGTGATTAGTATGCATAAGAGCTTCTTTAGTGGATACTCTGGACTGATAAGTTGAAGCTTTCGGTAATGTAAAAGAGGGAAAGTGTTGACGTTGATGATTATGTCTTGTGAAATGTCTGTTCAGATAAAAGTTCAAGACACGTTTGACATAACTACAGAAGCAATATTTGTTCCTACTTTTTTATAAGTTTACACGAGATATTTATAAGTTTGGTCGAGATGTTTCATGTTTTGACCAACATTTTTTTCCCATTTGGTTTACACATTTTCTTACTTAGGTCACCATATTTCATAGTTTAGCCCATATATTTTTCTCTTTTGGTTAACAAATTTTTCTTACTTTTCAGAAGTTTGGTGTACGTTTTTCTTTACTTGGTCAATATTTTTCTCATTCGGTTACCACATTTTCCTAAGTTTTATAAGTTTTGTGTAACCTTTTTCTTCACTTGGGCGATCTTTTTCTCCTTAGGTTAACACATTTTCCTAAGTTTTATAAGTTTTGTGTAACTTTTTTCTTCACTTGGGCGATATTTTTCTCATTAGGTTAACACATTTTCCTCCTTTTCATAAGTATGGTTGAGATATTTCTCCACTTGGCCAATATTTTCCCCCTTTTGGTTAACACATTTTCTAACTTCGGTCAACATATTTCATAGTTTAGCCCATATATTTTTCCTGTTTGGTTAACACATTTTCTTACTTTTCAGAAGTTTGGTGTACGTTTTTCTTTACTTGGTCAATATTTTTCTCATTCGGTTAACACATTTTCCTAAGTTTTATAAGTTTTATGTAACCTTTTTCTTCAATTGGGCGATATTTTTCTCATTTGGTTAACACATTTTCCTAATGTTTATAAGTTTGGACGACATATTTATAAGATTAGTTGAAACATGTCTTTACTTGGACAATATTTTTCACATTTGGTTCATAAAGTTTCTTACATTTTAAAAGTTTGGATGTGATATTTCTTTACTTGACCAATATATTTCATCTTTGGCTAACAAATGTTCCTACTTTAGTCGACATATTTTCCTATTTTTTGTAAGTTTGGTTGAGATATTTCAAAACTTGGTCAATATTTTTTCCTAATTTGGGTAATACATTTTCTTATAACGGTCGACATCTTTATAAGTTTGTCCATCGTTTCGCCTATTGTATAACTTCAGTCGACATATTTCTTGATTTTACTACCAGGTTTTCTTACTTGTTATAAATTCGGATGAGATATTTCTTTACTTGGTCAATATTTTTCACCTTTGGCTAACAAATGTTTATACATTTTATAAGTTTGGACGAGACATCTATAAGTTTGATCGATATTTTTCCTATTTGGCTAACATGATTTCCTACTTGCCCAATATTTGTCACATTTGACGAACAATTTTCCTACTTTTCATAAGTTTGGTCGAGATATTTCCTATTTTGGTCACCCTTTTTAATTAATTTGGTTACCATTTTTCCTACTTTTTATAATGTTAGTCGAGACGTTTCTTATTTTGACCAACTGTTTTGTCAGTTTGGCTAACAATTTTCCCTACATTTTATAAGTTGGTCGTCTAGTTTCTTATTTTGGCTAACAGTTTTGTCAGTTTGGCTAACAATTTTTCCTACATTTTATAAGTTGGTCGAGATATTTCTGTATTTGGCCAACATTTTCATTAGTTTGACTAGCTTTTTTCCTATTTCTTATACGCTTGGTTGAGATATTTCTTATTTTGACCACGAGTTTTATAAGTTTGGCTAACAAATTTTACTATATTTTATACGTCTGGTCGATATATTTCTATATTTGGCCAACATTTTAATAATTTGGCTAACATTTTTTCTTATTTGACTGTTGGAGTGGAACATAGAACCTGTACTTTTGTCTGGATGTGAAATGTGGCAATGAGCAGACACATTGAAAAACATATATTGGCATTGGAAATAGGTTTCTGTGGAAAGATGCAAAGACCCATTTGGCCAGGCAAAAGAGTTAATGAAAGTGTAAATGTCTGCTCTGAGCCGCGATAACTGCGCTGGTCAGGCCAGCGGGTACATGATATGTCATGTTATATGAGGCACCTAAGATTGATCCTGGGAAGCTTGTTGTGTTCACAGGTAATATTATACAAGTGATAAAAATAGCTAAACACTCGGCGGTGTATGACCCGATTGCTGTTAAGTAAAAGGTACACCTGCCCCAACTGGCCTCGGTGCTCACATCTCTCCTCTATGTCTATGAGAAAGGGTTAGTCGAACACTGTGATGACTTGATTATAGTTGTGTAAACTTTATTCGAAACTGCCTTGTGGTGTATAGAGACCTCGGTAGTAGTAGTTTCGTGTTCTTTACTGTTACTTGGTGACCCTAGGACGCCTCGGACATAGAAAAGCTAGAGAAGGGGGACCTTTTTAAACTTCCGACGCCCTGTTGACGCGGGGGAAGAATCACTCCCGTACATGGTGGTCATCACGAGTTAGGTCCCCTGATTCGATCGCCAACAGAACACCGTTTTTTTTTCTGTAGTATCCCTCTTAACGACGTGTCTCGGCTGTATCCATACGCCTGTGACAGATACCCTCTTTGCCCGGCTGTAGGCGTTTCCCACAGGTCCATATACATTGTGGTAATATATGTCTATCTTGTGAGATGTTGGTTTACTTCTACCACACTAATACATACGAGTAGAGACATGGAGCTTGAAATGGGGAAACAGTAGCCGTGAGCATACAAAGAAAGACAACAATATCTGATGAGAGGTGGCTTTAAAGCGTTGGAACAAGAATCGCTGTGATGAAGGTTGTCTTTTGCAAGTTGCAAAACATACTGACTAATATAAAGTTGTCAACTATAATGAGAAATAAAAGGATTGTTTAAGTACTACATAGAACCTGTACTTTTGTATGACTGTGAAGCGAGGTCAGTGAGCAGACAAGCTGAAATACCTCTAATGCCAGTGGCATTTTGCATAGAGAGACATCGTTTTTAAAAAGTTCACTAGACACCCACATGAAACTCCCTCCAAATACTACAAGGCAACATGACAAAACATACAACGTAGCAGACACATAGATACTATACCAGCTCTGTAAGGCAACATACTTTGATAATGTAGACATAACGGCCGCTTTCTAATAATACTGCACACATCTATAAGCAGTGGTAAACACGTATACACAGATACACGATACTTTCCTAAAGTAGACTCTAGCCATGTTCGCAGTGCAGCTATATAGAGGCATGTCTGAGTTGATATGAAATATTTTTTGGTTATTTTCACACCCGGATGTAATAGGCGACAATTCACAACACAGCTACGATGCGCTGACAGGGGTGACCTTATCAACTTCACATACTGGTCAATCTATATACACCGCCCAATAACATAGTACACCATCCGTCTTCACAGCCACGAGCGTTTTCAATGTCACAAGAATAACGAACTACTGATATTTAAGATCAGAGTGGCACATGCTGATACTGTTTGTGATATCTCCTACTCATACCACTTGTTTTAACTGCATAAGGACACATACACCTAGCCCATAATCTCCAATCGGCAATTATGAGAAAAATCGAGGGTAGTGTTATTGATTTTTATTGGATGTCCCGACAATAGGTGTTAATCCCTTAATCATCTTCCAACCTTGTTATGAACCTTTATTAATATCGCGAACTATTTGCAATGGCGGAAATATCAGAAATATCAATAACCCGACTTGGTCATTACGAGGATGATAATCCCATGGATTAGCCGTTATGAGAATACGTATTGATTTTTTTAAACACCTGTTATGGTATTGGGTATATCATATTTTGATTTTTAAGTTAGGTTATATTTTGTAACTCGTAGGTACAATGGTGAAATCTGGTGCCTGTGTTTTTCATCACCGGTGGGGACTTGTGGCTACGGCGACAAGGCCGGACAAAGCGACCCTAATCCTTATGATCAACTAGAGACCCACATGTTGGTGACTGGCAATTTTACCAACGACAAAGTACCGAGATTCGAACCTGTCACTTCCACAGTGTCTGGGGTACCACCTAAACATACTCCGCAACCAGCACACCACCTCTCCTATTCTAAACATAGCCGGGTTAATAACACCAGAGCTCGAAATCTCAACTAAGTAACCAAATATTATCAATATTTCTTCTACCACTAAACCGCCCCACTGGGATTTGAAACCGCTGCTAGTGGTCGGAAGCGTTTATCTAATTACTCACCCACTCACTCCACCCCTTAACAATGAATATCACAAAGTCATACCCACTATAACCATCGGCCATCTTTACACTTTCAAAGTTTTCATTTGAAGAGCTGTAAACGGTATTATGATAGTATTTAAGTCCCATCCACTACAGATAATAGTAACCAACGTTATAATAAACAGTCGACCACTTTACAATAGACATATAATGAAAATATCCTTGGTCTTCTGACTACCGACGCCGTCATTATGCGTTGAATGTGTCGGTGGTAGACCTCCATGCAAATATTTACCCACTTCTCCACTCGATCACCCTGGCTCTTACCAAGGAACGGGCGTAATTATCTAACCACTCCATCCCTCTCCCACCGCTTAACAAGGATCAGAGGCAGTTATCTAGCTATTTCTACACTCACCAACCCCTTGACAACGACCTGGAGCCTTTATTTAGCAACTCCTCTGTCTCTTAGCAAGGAACCGACGCATTCATTTAGCCACTTCGCCACTCGCCCACCCCTTTAATATGTTCAGAAGCACTTATCTAGCTAATGATCCGCTCATCTACTCCTTAACAACGAATAACACTAAGCCACGCCCCCTTACAACCGTTACTACAGGCCATCTTTACTGTTTTAAGGTTTTCATTTGAAGAGGTGTAATCTACATGATAGTGTATAGGCCACTACGACACACTACAGCACATATACACGCCATATTTACCTTATTACTTAATACAATTTTTCATATGACACCCGGTGCGCCTCGAGGGTTCGATCCACCTAGCCCCAGCACCCATACTCGTCACTGACCGGCCGTGTGGGCACTCAGAAATGACTGGACATGTGGTTACTACAAGACACTGTGTTACTGGGTTCAAACCGCACCCAAGCGACTGCCGCCCGTGCTCGCTCCTGCTACCGCCGCCGCGCGCCTCTGATTGTCTTTTATTTTTATTTTTTTTTAATTTTTTTTTTTATTATTTATAATATTATACACATAGTTATCTGCTCTTAGAAAAAACATGTCTTTTATTAGAATTATCAACCCTTACATATGACCTAAGTACCTACCCTACCCAAACCGCCCTGGCCCCGAGCTGGATTGGGGACAATCCAGCGAAGTCAATCCATAAAGTATAATTAGGAGCAGACAAAAACCCTAACCCCTAAACCCTAACCCCTAACCCCTAACCCTAACCCTAACCCTAACCCCTAACCCCTAACCCCTAACCCCAATCCAGCTGGATTGGGGTCAATCCAGCACCACAATCCAGAAATGCGACTTAGTTACCCGCTATCCTACTACTGCTGGTCCCCTGCATCTGAACACGTTGTCTGTTGTGGTTGTTGTTGCTATCAGTTTAGTTTCCTCTTCACATTTCCCATAATTATCAATATGGAATCTGTCAAGGAAGAATGGATAAGAGCGTTCATTCTTAAACATCCGGTGTGCTGATGCTGAGGTAGGGAGTTCAACCCCTACACTGGTCAGCTGGATTAAAATGTTGACTTCTCATCCTTGACTTTGGGATGTAAATTACGAGTATCTCTGAAGTTGGAATGGGTTCGCCTGATGGCGAGGGACACTGGTAATATGGAAAGCTAATCAAAAGTCCGTCTAGTGCACTGGTAGTAGTAACATCTATATGGACTATATGCTTGAGTTAAAAGCATGCAAACACCCAACAAAAACAATCAATCTGGAACATGCTATAAAGGGTGCAAAGATGTGTGAAATGTTCTGCATGCTTTAACTTCTTTCCATCAATAGGCTACTAGGCTGACTGTGCTCTGTTCCTGGAGTTGCGGGCAGTAGCTCTTGTCCTCATGTATTACTGCAAGTGCTGAAACAAGGACACGCATGTGTGTGCCTGGCGCCCAAAAGGGAAGCTAAGAATAGTCACAGTGTAGCCCACCAGGCATGTTCTAAGAGGTGACTAAAGAGGGGTTGATGTGAGACTGACTAACTCATCTTGCGGAAAACTTCAGCTGCAAAACCCAAGCAATTATTGTGGGGCTGATGTGACACTAACTCATCTTGCAGAAAACTTCAGCTGCAAAACCCAAGCAATTATGAACAAGACTACAAAGGGCTTGGTCTGGGTGGGTTGAGGGCTAGCTCCTTTGGGAGATGGAAGGCAGAAGTAGAATGAGGAGTGGGTAGAGGAGGAGGAGGAAGAGGAGTAGCACTTTTCTTGTTAGCCATTTAAAGCCTGCAAGATTTATTAATGAAAAGGAACAACCCTTGTACACATGTGCGTACATAAATATGAGTTTTATTTCAGTGTCGCCAGGATGGATGCATATTTTACTAACACCTGGTAGTCAATCATTAAATATCCACAATCTAACAAATAAACAATCAATGAAGATGACCATGCACTGATATAAGTGGAAATCATGGATAATTAGTAACTGATAAAACGTTTTCCAGAACCATACAGTTGTAATTGTAGAGTTAACAACAATAGTTGAGAATCTTGGACAAGTAGTAAACAGACACACATATTTCTCAGAACCATACAAAAGTTATTGGAGAGGTAAAAAAAAAAAAAAAACAATAATTGGGAATTGTGGACAAGTAGTAAACAAAGAAGACAATTTCCTAGAACCATAAAATAATTGGGAATCGTGAACAAGTAGTATACAGAGAATGGAATCTTTACAATCATACAAATGTGATTTTAGAATTCAATGGCAGAAGTTGTTAGGGAAATATTAGAATTCCATATCCAGACACCACTTCCTGTCCTATTTCAAAAGACTGGGTTGACCGTCAGAGTCAAACTGTTGAAATCAAATTCTACCACAGTGGGGACTGGACCTGGCACTGTTGTGTTGATAAAGGAGTACATTAACCACTATGCCACAATAGCAACTGGTTTTAAAGAAAAAACACTGAAAACACTTTGGACAGGAACCAGTAGAGATTTCGATCTACTAAAGGAGATCATATGGAAGTCAAGGTGAAACCACAACATTAATTTCTAGTAAGTTTGTGGGCAGTCACAGATCTAAATTAATAGAGGAGTAATGTATTGAAAACACATGACAGTGTGTGGGGCGAATCACCTGGTACAAGAGACCACGTCACAGTGAGCACCTGGTACAAGAGACCAAGTCACAGTGAGCACCTGGTACAAGAGACCAAGTCACAGTGAGCACCTGGTACAAGAGACCAAGTCACAGTGAGCACCTGGTACAAGAGACCAAGTCACAGTGAGCACCTGGTACAAGAGACCACGTCACAGTGAGCACCTGGTACAAGAGACCAAGTCACAGTGAGCACCTGGTACAAGAGACCAAGTCACAGTGAGCACCTGGTACAAGAGACCAAGTCACAGTGAGCACCTGGTACAAGAGAGCAAGTCACAGTGAGCACCTGGTACAAGAGACCACGTCACAGTGAGCACCTGGTACAAGAGACCACGTCACAGTGAGCACCTGGTACAAGAGACCAAGTCACAGTGAGCACCTGGTACAAGAGACCACGTCACAGTGAGTACCTGGTACAAGAGACCACGTCACAGTGAGTACCTGGTACAAGAGACCAAGTCACAGTGAGCACCTGGTACAAGAGACCACGCCACAGTGAGCACCTGGTACAAGAGAGCAAGTCACAGTGAGCACCTGGTACAAGAGACCACATCACAGTGAGCACCTGGTACAAGAGACCAAGTCACAGTGAGCACCTGGTACAAGAGACCACATCACAATGAGCACCTGGTACAAGAGACCACATCACAGTGAGCACCTGGTACAAGAGACCACATCACAGTGAGCACCTGGTACAAGAGACCACATCACAGTGAGCACCTGGTACAAGAGACCACATCACAGTGAGCACCTGGTACAAGAGACCACATCACAGTGAGCACCTGGTACAAGAGACCATGCCACAGTCAGCACCTGGTACAAGAGACCACGTCACAGTCAGCACCTGGTACAAGAGACCATGTCACAGTCAGCACCTGGTACAAGAGACCATGTCACAGTCAGCACCTGGTACAAGAGACCATGTCACAGTCAGCACCTGGTACAAGAGACCATGTCACAGTCAGCACCTGGTACAAGAGAGCAAGTCACAGTGAGCACCTGGTACAAGAGAGCAAGTCACAGTGAGCACCTGGTACAAGAGACCAAGTCACAGTGAGCACCTGGTACAAGAGACCAAGTCACAGTGAGCACCTGGTACAAGAGACCAAGTCACAGTGAGCACCTGGTACAAGAGACCAAGTCACAGTGAGCACCTGGTACAAGAGACCAAGTCACAGTGAGCACCTGGTACAAGAGACCACGTCACAGTGAGCACCTGGTACAAGAGACCAAGTCACAGTGAGCACCTGGTACAAGAGACCACGTCACAGTGAGCACCTGGTACAAGAGACCACATCACAGTGAGCACCTGGTACAAGAGACCATGCCACAGTCAGCACCTGGTACAAGAGACCATGTCAAAGTCAGCACCTGGTACAAGAGACCATGTCACAGTCAGCACCTGGTACAAGAGACCATGTCACAGTCAGCACCTGGTACAAGAGACCATGTCACAGTCAGCACCTGGTACAAGAGACCACATCACAGTGAGCACCTGGTACAAGACAGCAAGTCACAGTGAGCACCTGGTACAAGAGACCATGTCACAGTCAGCACCTGGTACAAGAGACCACATCACAGTGAGCACCTGGTACAAGAGACCATGTCACAGTCAGCACCTGGTACAAGAGACCACATCACAGTGAGCACCTGGTACAAGACAGCAAGTCACAGTGAGCACCTGGTACAAGAGACCACATCACAGTGAGCACCTGGTACAAGAGACCACATCACAGTGAGCACCTGGTACAAGAGACAACATCACAGTGAGCACCTGGTACAAGACAGCAAGTCACAGTGAGCACCTGGTACAAGAGACCACATCACAGTGAGCACCTGGTACAAGACAGCAAGTCACAGTGAGCACCTGGTACAAGAGACCACATCACAGTGAGCACCTGGTACAAGAGACCACATCACAGTGAGCACCTGGTACAAGAGACCACATCACAGTGAGCACCTGGTACAAGAGACCATGCCACAGTGAGCACCTGGTACAAGAGACCATGTCACAGTCAGCACCTGGTACAAGAGACCATGTCACAGTCAGCACCTGGTACAAGAGACCATGTCACAGTCAGCACCTGGTACAAGAGACCATGTCACAGTCAGCACCTGGTACAAGAGACCACATCACAGTGAGCACCTGGTACAAGACAGCAAGTCACAGTGAGCACCTGGTACAAGAGACCATGTCACAGTCAGCACCTGGTACAAGAGACCACATCACAGTGAGCACCTGGTACAAGAGACCATGTCACAGTCAGCACCTGGTACAAGAGACCACATCACAGTGAGCACCTGGTACAAGACAGCAAGTCACAGTCAGCACCTGGTACAAGAGACCACATCACAGTGAGCACCTGGTACAAGACAGCAAGTCACAGTGAGCACCTGGTACAAGAGACCACATCACAGTGAGCACCTGGTACAAGAGACCACATCACAGTGAGCACCTGGTACAAGAGACCACATCACAGTGAGCACCTGGTACAAGAGACCACATCACAGTGAGCACCTGGTACAAGAGACCACATCACAGTGAGCACCTGGTACAAGAGACCATGTCACAGTGAGCACCTGATACAAACAGAAGAAGACTACATTCTTTGGCCAGATCTTGATAGAAAAGGACATGAAAGATTGAACTGGAAACAAATATCAGAAAGAAAGCAGTCAATGAATTAACAACGAAAACAAGAGAATGAGAGTTGTACAGGAATAAACATTAGCACATACCAGTTGGAAAAGCACTTGAAAAAGAAGAAGATAAAATACAATCTGAAAAAATAAATTCAACAATACGTACTAACAACATAAATATTGATATGTAATAATCATAGGCATATGAGAGGTGACTATGCTGCATATATAAATATAACAGACAGTAATCACGTGTATGGATAAAGTTGGCCTCGTAGTCACAATGAAAACAATAAATATGGCAACATTTCTATTATTTTCCTATTCTTATCTTCAGGCTATGACACAAAACATGAAATGATGAAACATTAGAAGAAAATCCAGAACTGCAATTTTTTCCCCCTGAATTATTTCCCAATGTGTGTCATATTTTCATGTTTCTTGTCATATTTTTAGTAAGATTAGAAAATTCTAGAAACATTTAGCCTGGCAATGAGAATAGTAATATTCTGAAAATGGGTCTGCATTTACTTTATTACTGTGACTGCAAAGTTTAGCGCCATCTTTACATATGTAATCGAATCGTTACAGAATTTTCATAACAAGACAATAATCATAGTGATTTTCTTATTACATGAGTTATTGTTCTTGACTCACCAAAATTCTATGAATTCATTGGTTACTTCACGTATAACATGCTTTCTTAACTCCTTGTGATCCATGCAGTTGTTACATTAACCCATTCTAGTTTTTGTTACTTTAACTACTTATTTTCCACAATATTATTTAAACTATTTTAGACCCAGACAATTATTAGTTTAACAACTGCTTGAATAAGAAGTTAAAGTAGTGCCACCTGCGACTGACAAAGTTAACATTTATAAATGGAGGTACTGATGTGCCATGGTCTCGTGCCCTTCACCTTCATGTGTGGCATCCTGGGAGATTAGTCTGAATGTTTGACCAACACAAGGAAGTTTGGCCAACTTCTTTCCTCTGTAAGTTAGTTGGCAGATCATCCTCATTGCACATCGAACTATTCAGTCCATAAGTGCTCAGATCCCCTCCTCAGTAAATCCCGCAGTGTGTAGCGGCTCGCAACACCAGTTCTGTGTTGGTTTATTACTCTTCTTTGGCTTCCTGCATAGTGTTCTTGTTTGGCCACACCTCTTTTAACTTGTAGTTCTCGCAGTCTATGTTTGTAGATTCAGTCATCACTTGGTTCTCGCAAACGACTTACTTCTTGTAGTACATTCAGTATATCCACCTGGTCCTTGGCTCGTCCACCCTCCACAGTAGCCTTATCTGCGAGCCCCTCTGATAAAACCAATCAAAGACTGCAAACTGTAATCACTGAGATTGCAAGAGAATCATAGAAATGTGCACACCCAGGGGTAGACTGAGCTCATGAGTAGGCTAGAAATGAGTGTGTTGCTGGCCCACCAGGCCAGAGCCAAGAAATGATCAAACGTTGATTCCATCAGTTTCTGCATGTTTGAACGCATTCCAACAGGGTTCTCATTCAAACAACATCTCCCGAAAATCCCCACCATTGTGATAACACAGACAGACGAATCACATAGACAAACTTGCTTATAAATATTCAACTCAAATTTCAATCATAAATATGCAGAATATAATGGAGATAACAGTACAATTATTTTTTTCCCCTTACATACTTGCTATATTCTACGATGTTGGTGAAAAATGGAAATGGTATAACAATAACAAATAAATAAGTAACTGACACAAATAGTTAATTGACTAATTAAGTGTCTGCACTATATTGCAATTACCAGGTGAAATACTTGTACACTGAGAAATATTAGCCTTTCAGTTGGAATCTGTAAAATTTCGATTTTGACTGAAATCGGCGACTGACTAGGCCAATAATTCTTTATATATGTCAGGAAATTCTTTGACAAAAATGTTATTTATAAATACACCATGCTGTATAAGACAAATAATTGCTATGGGGAAAAATTTAAGTACAATAAAAGTGCCGCATGAAATTTAATGGTAAGACAAAAATAACAATGTATTTAAACACACATTAGTAAACATGGGCTTTCTTCACTGCACAATAACACAAAAATATCAGTAAATGACAGAAACAGTAGAAGAGATTACCACTGTAACTACATCTGTCATATTATGAAGGTGTCAGGATTTCATGAATACTGATCACAAAATCACGGGAGCCATAGTCAAGAGGTTGTGATGGCCACCTCAGACTCAGATAGTGCAGGGCTAATCCCTGCATTTAGCTGAGAACTTTCCCCAGCAACCATTGGTATCCAATGACATCACATCCTTCTCTGAACTCTTGTGTAATGACATTGGATGCCTATTTTTCTTGAATACGGGCAAAAAACAGGTTACGTGTGCAAGTTGTGCATGTTCAAAATACCAAGGCAGTTAGAAATCACAAAGAGTAGGTTGTAAGGCCATCACCCTGGCAAAATTATTGGTAAAGATAACCTACGCAAGGGTAGATAGAGCTCATAACCTGTATGGAATCTTGTCTACAGCAGAGGTTCTCAACCTTTTTTTTTTGGCCCATGCACCCCTTCAGCATATGTTCAGAATGTCATTCCTCACCCCCCCCCCCCCCCCCCCCCCCCCCCCCCCCCCCCCCCCCCCCCCTTCATATTTCCTCCCTATAAATTTCCCCGACCCCTACCTACACAGGATACATAAAATGGAAGCTAAATTTAATTATTTAATAACACATACTAGAACAAGTCTAGACGTCCACATAAATCGTGTATACTCATGTTATAAAACAAATTTCAGAAGGGCGATAAGTACAGAACCGTTGAGTATGGAGGTAAAAATAATATCAAGTAATCGGTTCTCGTATTAATGCAGTCTGGAAATAACCTTAATTCAAACACCCCCCTCCCCCAGCCAGGAGGGGGGGGGGGGGGGGTGGGGGGGGGGAGGGGGGGGAGGGATTCTTCAGTGGGTGAGAGCCACTGGTCTAGATGCAAACCTGACCCAGATGCATGCCGACCTTTGAGGTTTAGAACTAAGTGTGATCCATTGCATTGCCAGCTAACCAGGAACACAGGAGGAGATTACATTCCTGTTTAAATGTCTTTTACTTCTAACTTTTTCTAAGAATGATTGTGAGAAAGAGTTGGTCACTCATTGTATTATGTTGTGACCTTGTACATATGAAAATCTGACATTTCACACCTCAATGACAGTACCAGCTATGGAATTTTCTTGACCTGACCTTCTCAGCCGAGATAAAATTTCGTTCATGGTACATCCAGATACTACTGTGGTTTGGTTTCACTTAGAACAAGAAAGCCAAACTGGCAGGTGTTTTAACAATATGGGCATGGATAACATGTTACAAAGGAGACCAAAACAAAATCTGGTCACATGTTTTGGCCACGTAATGAAACAAGAACTGGAATATACTGATCCAACAGCTGGTAGGATTAATTTAAACAGAAGAAGCTGGAATACATTGTCATAATTACGAGGGCAGGTAAGAAAGTTATGCACCACAATTATTATCTGAGCTAATAATAATAATGATAAAAGTATTAAATTGCACCAATTAAAATTTATAATCGCTTGAAGGTGTACATCAAATTGCACCTATGTAAACAAATTCTAACAGCAACACAAAACCATTGAAATAGCAGATATTAATGACGTATGCTACCAGCAGAGGATTGTTCTAGAAGAAAGGCAATTGACAAAATGTGGTGGAATGTACTACCCCATCCACATTACAGTCCAGACCTGACACCATCTGATTTCCATCTTTTCGGTCCCCTTAAGAATGCTGTCCTTGGGACAAAGTTTGAAGACAACGAGGGAGTGATTAATGCGGTGAAGGAATGGCTACAAGAACAGGACAACATGCGGTATAGATCTGGGATACATGTTCTTGTTTCAAGATGGCGTAAAGCTGTTTAAGTTGGTGGGGTTTTATGTTGAGAAGTAGAAATGTTTGCTACACTTGTGCATGAACATTGTGACTAAATTTCATGTGTATGTTGTTAACAGTTAAAGAGATAATAATTGTGGTGCATAACCTTCTGACCTACCCTCGTAGAATACTCCTAACTTTAGCATACAGATTTATAGCACTAGATTTGGATAAAGGCAACATTTGTTACGTGATATACTTATAATTCATATATGTCTGCTTTATATTTCTTCTTTATTCTTGTGAGGGGAGGGCATCACATCTGGTTATGCACCTCAGAGGTCGATGTGTCTGACCAGCATGCATTTGTGTCAGCTTCGCTTCCTATAGATAACAAAAGATGTTAACAGCAGTAGGTAGGTTGCCATTTCTGATAACTGTGTCAGGAATTTTGATTTTCAAATGCCGCAGGATTTTTAACATGCACAACTGGCATACAGAATCTTCTGTTTTTCACCCGTAATGGAGATCGTTAGATATGTTATCTCAGTATGCAAGAGATTAGGGGGACCTGTAGTGTCACAAGAAACCAATGGTCCTTGCAAACATTCTTTTCTCTATTCTGGGATTTGAACTCAGTACCTTTTCAGAATGAGGCAGATGCCATGATGTCTCAGCTACGTCTGCGTATAAACTATGATACTGTCATGATGTTAGATGTTAGAGCCATCATCTCAGCTGCTTCATTTTGGTGAATTTCAAATCATGTCAACTGTCTTTACAATGATGCTTTCAGAAGCATATTTCATGATTTGGTTTGGTTAAGTTCGTTGCATATCTTTTACAGTATGTGGCAGTCAACCTCAGCATTTTTTGGCTGTTTGTCATTGCTTTCTGAACAACCAGCATTCAAACCTTTCTATGGGAACCAATGAATGACAGTCTGCTTCCAAATAGCCTCCAGCTGTGTTTCTAATTGGTATACGGAATTACAAAATGCATTTGTAACCCAATCACCACAGAACCGGCACAGGTACCACACATACAAATGAGACCACTAATTTATTTCACTTGTGCAACATAATTATGAATATGTGTAAACCTCATGTCCCTTAATAATGAAACGTGTGGGGAAACTTATAACATAATGACAGATATAATGTGGATTCACATTCATGCTGTAACATTTCCAATTATCAATTAATTAATAATAGTGATCTTATGTTGCATGACAGTAATAACCTACCAAAAGTAGAAGTAGCATTGTTAGTTTAAACAGTAGGAAAAGAAACCAACGCACTGTTGTCTTCAATTGACGCAATATGCTTTACACAGGACATTGCCAACAACCAAAGCTTTTATTGGCCATTTGTGATTTACTTGGCAATTCAGTAATTTGCTATAAGCCTGCACCGTGACGAAGGGGTTATAGACGCAGTTCGTAATCTCACATATCGTGTTTGAAACACAGCTGTGGGCAATTTGGCAGCTGACCGCCTTGCGTTGGTTTTTATTTATAAAATGGTATGGGTGCTGGTCATTCAGAAAGCATCAGCAAAACTACTGAAAGTAAACTTGCTAAGGGATCACAAAGAGCCAAAAAATGCTGGGGTTATCTGACATCCTGTAAAGGATATGCAACTAACTTTTAATTTGCTATTACCCGAGTCTGTAGCTTAGAGGATAGTGAAACAATTTTACAACTCCCTGACACACTGACTGAGGGCTTTGTAACAAACCATGGACAACTTAGAAGATCACTTTGCGCTGAATTCAATGATATGAGATGTCGGCTTTTCAGACAACTACTACTGAATGTAAACCACAAACAACCAATAAATGATGGTGTTGACTGCAACATCTTGTAAAAAATATGCAACTAACTTTTTAGTGTGCTACTGCCTTCTGAACAGCCGATACTCACACTATCAAAGTCAAGATGAAGACTTCCAAACCACCTGTGGCTGAATTTGAACCATCGACATGATTGACAGGGAACTGTGAAACTACATTCTTTAAGCCCCTAACAGGACAATACAAAAGAGATACATGTGTGATCAGTCCAAAAAATAGTAATTACATACAAGAATATTTGTTGGAATGCAAGTTATTCGGTTAACAACAAAGAAACAAAAACATATGTAAATTAAAAACAAAGCACACAGACATAAAATAAAAATTATCAAGGTGTCGTTAAAATTGCCTGAAGGTAACAAATATTTTAAAATCCTGTCACCATAAACAGGGTCATTAACAGGATGGGCAAAAGATCGGAAACAACAGAACAGTCTAAGAAAAAAGGTTCTCATAAATAAAGAGAAACATATTATGCAGTAAATCACTGTTAGTAACAGTGAGTAACACTATACTGTGATGTTTCATAAACTCAACACAACCAATCATGTCACTACTATTACACCACCAGTTAGCATCTGTGTTTTGGAAATCATCATTTGAATTATAATTTTGTCAAACTTGCGTAACTAATAATTAATTATATCAGACAATGTACGAATGTCTTCAGGATGTAAGTAGCTTCAGCAGTTGAGTGAGAGTGTGACTAAAAACGTAAAACATTGAAATATTGCTAGTGATTTTGGGCCTTGCTCAGTAGTTTAGATGTATATAAAAAGTATGTGATGAAAGAATGAAACATTCACTACAATAATGACCATGTAATGAAACACGATGAGACATTTACTACAATGATGAACATGTAATGAAACACAATGAGACATTCACTACAATGACAACCATGTACTGAAACACAATGAGTCAGTCACTACAATGACAACCGTGTACTGAAACACAATGAGACTTTCACTACAATGACAACCGTGCACTGAAACACAATGAGACATTCACTACAATGACAACCATGTACTGAAACACAATGAGTCAGTCACTACAATGACAACCGTGTACTGAAACACAATGAGACTTTCACTACAATGACAACCGTGCACTGAAACACAATGAGACTTTCACTACAATGACAACCGTGCACTGAAACACAATGAGTCAGTCACTACAATGAAAACAGTGTACTGAAACACAATGAGTCAGTCACTACAATGACAACCGTGTACTGAAACACAATGAGTCAGTCACTACAATGACAACCATGTACTGAAATACGAGTCAGTCACTACAATGACAACCGTGTACTGAAACACAATGAGTCAGTCACTACAATGACAACCGTGTACTGAAACACAATGAGTCAGTCACTACAATGACAACCATGTACTGAAATACGAGTCAGTCACTACAATGACAACCGTGCACTGAAACACAATGAGTCAGTCACTACAATGATAACCGTGTACTGAAACACAATGAGACTTTCACTACAATGATGACTGTGCACTGAAACACAATGAGACTTTCACTACAATGACAACCGTGTACTGAAACACAATGAGTCAGTCACTACAATGACAACTGTGCACTGAAACACAATGAGACTTTCACTACAATGACGACTGTGCACTGAAACACAATGAGACTTTCACTACAATGACAACCATGCACTGAAACACTGAGACATTCACTACAATGACAATTGTGCACTGAAACACAATGAGACATTCACTACAATGACAACTGTGCACTGAAACACAATGAGAAATTCACTACAATGACAACTGTGTACTGAAACACAATGAGACATTCACTACAATGACAACTGTGCACTGAAACACAATGAGACATTCACTACAATGACAACTTTGTATTAAAAAATATACCAACCTTTTGAGGAAAAAAGAAAAAAAAATGATTGAAAACAATGGATTGAGCAAACATTATAGCATGAATATAAGAAACTGGAAAATAGATGACTGGAATATAGGTCTGGTTTGTCAGACAACAACTGATCTGTTAAATAAAAGGCAACAAACAGTAAGCACAACAGTTTCCATACTTCTATGCCATTACATCAACAAAACATTCACAAAAAAATGTATTTTGAACTATCACAACAAACGATAGACATATTCTGAGACAAATTGTTCCAGTCATCAGGGTATGAGGTAATATAGTCATGGACATCAGAAGGAATCAGTCAGCATGCAGTTGGCATAATCTGAAAAAGTATTCTAACAGAGGCAAGGCACATCAGAAAAAATCTGTCAACATTCATTAGATGTGCTTTGAGAATATTTCTAACAGTGGCAAGGGATATCAGAAGGTTTCAGTCAGCATTCATTCATTATGCATTGAGACTATTTGTAACTAAGACAAATTACACCTGCAGCAGGGTATGTTAATATAAAATAAAGCAGCGGGGTATGCATGGCTCCTGTGAGTGAGTGAGTGAGTGAGTGAGTGAGTGACAGACAGAGTGTATTTACTTTATAAGGAACTGAATCCCAGTAAACAGAAATCACAGTGAGGATATGGATAAAAGAAATCTCTAGTAATGATAACAATAATAACAATACTAAACATATTAACCAAATAACTGATAAATAAACTAAAACACAACACAACAAATCTACGTTGTGGTTCTAATGGTATTTTTCAGGAATAACAGACAGATCTAAAGAAGAAAAAAAAAAGTATTAAATGTACAGAGGTGTAAATGCAGTAAAATATAAATGAGGATAATCTCATTAGTTAGTACTTAATACATATTTACTTAATACAATTTTAGTATTATTATTATTGACATTTCCTATGAATTTCCCCACTGTCATTTCTGTTCAGCAGAAATGAGTTCATGGTAAGGTATGTAAACTGTGTCTGTGATTGTCATCTCTCCCCCTCTCTGTCACAGGAGACTCACATGCATACCTGTTTCATGTCATACTGAGACAATTTATAACTGTGCCAAGGGGCATCAGAAGGAATCAGTCAACATTCATATGGTATGCACTGAGAATATTTTTGACTTTGCCCAGGGACATATGAAAGAATCAGTTACCACTCATTACACATTCTTTGAAAATATTTCTAACTGTGCCATGGGACAAGATGAAATCAGTGAATATTCACTAGAAATTCTTTCTTAAATTCGTTTTAACAATGACAAGACTGATAGCTATTGGAACAGACGATGAAACACATACTTGGCAGTATTTTAATGCCCATGAAATAAATAATCTACTACAATAGGAGGATTGTGGACTTAAAGCTATCCTTGTCAGTGTGTGGTCACAGGACAATTATTGTTATCTTTTATTTATAATGAAAAGTTGCACTACACAATTGAGGTATGTAGATTGTGCGTGTTGATCAGTAGATATAAGTATGATGTGTTCTTATTCATGCCACTTTCAAGGGGAGAGTATCACACCTATTTATTCACCACAAAGGTCAGTGTATCCGACTTTGGCATGCAATAGACTAAGGTTTGCTTCCCCTTGATAGACTCCATCCAAGGTAATGAATTGGGGGAGGGGGGTGTGTGTGATATCAGAAGATGATAGTGGTTCTTGGGGAAATGCCCAGTCCCATACTGAGATCCAATCTGGTACCTTCTGAGTAAATTCTCAGCCATGTCTTCAACTGTATAACTTGTTTATGAGTTTATATATTGTGATAGTTAATATAGCACATTAGGTTGCAAAAGTCTGTGTAGATGGAACTGTGCACAAAAATAGAAATACTCTTGCCAGAACAGCATTCGCTGATGACCTAATTTCTGAAAACTGCAAACAAATAATTCTTGACTGATGACATACCGCCTTAACTAATGGACTAAAACTCCAACTTCATTACATCATATTTTGGATGACCATGCTAGGACAATTTTTACATAGTATCAGGTATGATCTGCCAGGATATGCGAAATGTGTGTGGATGTACCACTTTCACAATAAAAGTATAGTCACTGCCAGTTACAGTCTTATCTGAACATTATCTTGATGATCCTTCAGCAAACATGAACCAATAATATAAAACAAGCATACCCAAAGGAAACATCCTGACAGACTTCTCAATTTTCAACGCCATGACTTTATCTCCTTTGTATTTACATGACATACCACAAAACAAATGTCATGTCACTATCTTGATCGAGCAAAACCTGATTTCCTTTTCCACATTAGAAAACGACACAATTATTCAATCAGCTACCCATAATGAAATTACCTCTGTCATCCCTGTGCAAATATGGACATGCAGAAACAGACAGGTGAACGTATCCTACGAGACTGCCTTATACTTCATCAATTGTGGATTGAGCATTGGCCCAGAGAGACAAAACAACCAGCTCTTAATTACAGCATAATACATGTAAAAACTGGAATTCTGTAGACATTACTAGAACAACAGTGAACTAGACAGAGAAGACGACCTCTATAAAAATGGTATCACATTATAAGTAGAAGCTTGTGATTATGAAAGATCATTGACCGCTCCATTATATATGTGGACCAGAATTTTGACCTATCAATGACAACAAAATAAACTAAAACATATATTTTTGACTGTAGAGAACAGAATTCACTTGCATATGCACAGTTTTTGTATATGTATGGTCAGACATGGCATCTAAGTGACACAAATTCATGGTGGAACAAATGTTGGCAAGCCGGAGAACAATTTGATCTAGAACCATGCATAATTGTTTAGTGACTGAATATCTCTCGGCATCAGGCAGTTCATAGAAAATACACCACCAGCCACTTTATGTGGCTCATATAGGGAGAACATTCTGACTAGCTTTTCAATACTAAATACATTTACATATATTATATATCTTCTGCCTGTTATTCTCTAGTAAAGCATAAGACCTCAACAAAATCGCACCTAGCTCTCCAATCTTTCACCATCTCCTCCATATTCTCTCAATATTATTCATCTCTAATTCCCTTCCCCATGTGTTTCTGTGTCTCCTTTTACTTCTTTTGCTTCTAGTGAAAGGATTTTGAAGTTGCAGTGTTAATGTCGGGGGGGGGGGGGGGGGGGGGGGGGGGGGAAGAGAGAGAGAGAGAGAGAGAGAGAGAGAGAGAGAGAGAGAGAGAGAGAGAGAGAGCAAAAATCCTAACCTGCACAGTTTGTGGTGACTTCACTAGCCAGGTGGCTATGGGCAGTAAATGGCAGATGACTGTTTTCTCAATGTGTGTTCTATCCAGCACAAGAGTATTTTCCTCAACTCTTGATTTGTTGATATTTCTCTCAAATGTCTTGCCGACTGGCATGGGTGATTATGTTTCTCCACATCTTGTATCTCCAACAGCATGTATGAATTAATGCTTTGCCACCTTTCTGTATCATGATAAAAGGCTGTCAAGAATTCTCTCACTGCCTTGCTCTGTCTCCCAGACTCTGGTAAATAATTTGTGCAATAATTCAGGTGAGGTGTATGTAGTGGCTTATATCAGGTGATAGAATGCCATGCTCATTTCAAGTAAAGAAGAAATGTAAACAGCTAATAAACTTAAAGCTGCTGTCAAGGTGGTTTCTCATGCTAGGATACCATCTGGACAAGCAGATTTCCTATCATTCCGGGGAATTTAATAGCTTTTCTAATTTCTTCTTTACCTGATATGAGATTGTAATTCTAGCACTGGATATGAGCAAGTAAATGAACCGACACAAGCTGGTAATTCTATCACTCGATATGCACATTTCTTCAGCTGAAACAAGTATGCAAATATTCTTATATAAATGTTCACATGCTTAGATTTTATCATAACTCATCACGTATCTTACATTAGTAGATGCAAAAACCATTCAACATCAGGTGCATGTAAGAAACATTTACATTACATGGTAAACTAAACTTGTATTTACAAGCTAAACAAATTCGAAATGAAATACCCTTATAGACCTCATTGTAATATCACTTATATTGTACTTGCTTAGTTGCTGCTCTTTTGCCCTTGGCTTTTTACTGTTGCTTTACAGATTCTTCAGTGCTGGAACTTCAGCCCCCCTGACCAGATAATGTGTGGCAGCACTTGCATGTATTTATTAGTGTTTCCCCAATTACATATAGGGCAACTAATGTATTAGGGGCAGGATGGAGAAACATGTTCCTAAAATCCTCCAGTGAGAAATTGTTAGAACAGGTGGTGCTGTACAAATTCATGAGTGTATGTTCCACACTCTACACTCTTAAGCAAACTTGGTCATAATTCAATGCAGATCAAAGTTATATGCTGTGTTCAAAATCTGAAAATTGTACACATGTCTCATTTTGACACATCTTTGATGCTGTCATTCCAGATTATATTGGGGTGTATGTTCTCCAGTGAGCTGTAACAGCTGACTTTTAGCAACCCTTTTCAGTTTCATCCAGAATTCCTCAGTGGTAAATTGATGTCACTCCACTGAAATCCTGGTTGTCTTTGTATCCACCAGATTTATTATAGCAGTCGAACTTCACTAGTTCTGCAGACATGACCAAGCCATCTCGATTGAGACTGTTTAACTTGGTCTTGCAGTTTTGGCATGCCAAGGTTTTGCACAGCAATAACAACATTATCTTTACTCAAACACAACAATGGTACCAAACAGTGAATTACAATTTGTAAACTCCTGAACACATACTGAACAAAGCTAAAACTTTTATGAAACAAGTACAAATGGCTATGCAAAATATGCAAAGAAACAACAGACTAAGTGTGCAACTCAACCACAAATATATAAAATATAGGAATAAACCATAAACTGAATATATATTCAAGTAAAGTCACTAACATTCTTGCAATAAGAATAAATGAGCACATTCATTATATCTTCCAGAACAACAAGTATTCAGACAGACTGGCAATTAAATATAAAACTATGCACACCAATTGAGAGGGCTGGGTGCACACCATGAGGTTCTCAAGCTGGTGTTACTTGGTCTTGCCTTGTGCGGCAAGTTTAGCTTGAGCAGCCTCAACTTCCTCATCAGATGCTAGGAAATATCGCCTGACAGCATTAAAGTTCTTATCTAGTTCGTAGGCTAAAGGAATACCTGCAAAGAAAGCAGAACCAATAAATGTCTTGGCAGGTCAACAAGTTATATTTTTTTTAACATGTCACTTAACCATAAATTTAACAGCATGGCTGCCCGTGAACTTACTCCTGGAAAATAATGAGGTGGTTTACCCTAGACTTCCACATAAAATGCTTACATGCTATAAAATACTACTGCTTTTCACAGTTTTGGCGTTTTGTCAGGATAGTAGCAAATTAAGGCACTACTCTTTACAACTTCAATTGCTTTAAAATGCACAGGTAGGGCTTTAATACATAAGGCATTGTAATATAAACACTTAGTTTTTAACATAAATACCCATTTTCATTGGTTGTGTGGGTTCAGATGATGAGGGCTTGAGATTGGTTCAGTAACTTATATTTTGAAATAACTATTGCTGGATTAATAAATATAAGAAAATCTTGATGATTTTCTTTAAGCTGTTCAGCTTTTTATCATCCACGTGGAATGTAAACAGCCCTTGGTCATTAATATGTAATGTAAACAGTTCATAATCACCTGTATGTAATGTAAACAGCTCTTAGTCATTCAAATTAATATAAACAGTTCATAGTCATTCACATGTAATATAAACAGCTCATGGTGTGTGTGGGTGGTAGATGTGTGTGGGAGTACGGGAGAAGTGTGTGCGAAAGTGGGATGTGTGTGTGTGGGGATAAGTGAGTGTGGGTGGGGGATGTGTGAGTTGGTGGGTGGGGATATGGGGGATGTTTGGGTGGTTCTGGAGATGAGTGGGTGGGTGGGGAGGTGTGTGTGTGGAGGGATGAGAGTATGGTTGGGGCGTGTGTTGGCAGGGAATATGTGGGTGGGTGAGGGATGTGTGTGTTTGGGTTGGGGTGTTTGTGTGGGTGTTGGTGGGTAGTGGTATGTGTGGGTGTTGGTGGGTGGGGGATGTGTGGGTGGGTGTGTTGGGGCATGTGTAGGGTGTGTGGGGGGGGGGGTGTATGCATGGGGGATGTGTGTGTCAGTGGTGGTATGTATGTGGATGCAGAATGTGTGTGGGTTGGGATGTATGTGTGGTTGGTGGGGTGTGTGGATGGATGTGAAATGTGTGGGTGAGGAAATGTGTGGGTGGGTGTGTGGGTAAATGTGTGGGTGGGTGGGTGGGGAAATGTGTGGGTGGGTAAATGTGTGGGTGGGGAAATGTGTGTGTGTGTGGATGGGAAGATGTGTGAGTGGGAGAGGGATGTGTATGGGTTGATGCGGGATGTGTGTGTGGTTGGGGGTGTGTGGAGCATATGTGTATGGATGAGTGTGTGTGGGTTGTGGTATGTGTGAGTTGGTTGGGAGATGTGTGTGGGTGGAGATGTGCGTGAGGTATGTGTGTGTGTGGGTGGGTTGGTGGGGGGGATGTGTAGGTATGGGTGGGTGATGTATGAGTGATATGTGTATGTGGGTTGATGCGGGATGTGTGTGCGGGAGGGGGATGTGTCACATAACATGATAATATGCATTGTTTATGCTTACAACATTCATTTGACAATGTTTTTCTTCCTATGTGAATGTATCATGCACTGTTAATGAACGAAAGATGAGTGATTGGAAGGGCCAAATGTAAGACAGGTCTATGAGCCAATTTGTAACCCTTTTAAAATAAAGTTAAATTCAATTCATGTGTATGTAATGTAAACAGTTCTTAGTCATTCATGTGTAATGTAAGCAGCTCTTAGTCATTCACATGTAAACAGTTCATAGTCATACATATGTAATGTAAACCATTGTTAGTCAATCAAGTGTAATATAAACAGTTCATAGTTATCCATGTATAATGTAAACAGTTCTTAGTCATACATATATAATGTAAACAGTTCATAAATATTCATATGTAATGCTAATTCCTAGTCAGCCATGTGTAAACAGCTCCTAGTCATCCATGAGTAAAGGAAATAGCCAAGTCATCCATGAGTAAAGGAAATAGCCAAGTCATCCATGTGTAAAGGAAACAGACCCTAGTAATGCATATGTAAAGGAAGCAGTCTTTGGTCATGCATATGTAAAAGGGGGTCACCATTTTTATTTAAGTGGTCAAACCGCCTGCCTCATGCGGTGAAAGCCACTGGTTCATTTTCAGACTTCATCGTCGGTTCATAAGTCAATTATTTAAGAGGGGGTCATTGCTGGAGTTACTGAGTTTGTGCTCTATGCGATGTTTTTGGCAAACAGCACTGTGGAAAGACCAAGCTACATGGGATAGAACTTGGTGCAATGAAATCAATACTCTTTCCTTTAACCCCTTGTGTGAAGGAATCAGTCCCTAGTCATCCATTTGCAAAGGAAACAGGTCAATGGTCACGCATATGTAATGTAATACCCAAGCTAGCGACATTAAACAAAATTTGTGCTGGTAACTAACCGAACTGGTGGACATACTGATAACACACAAGAAGACTCAAAGCAAGAAATTAGCCCTGATTCAAACATGGACAATCCCTCATATCCTTCATAAAGTTAACATATAATAAACAGTCACACACTCCACTCATTGTTCACATCTCTAAAGCAGAGACAACTGCCATGAATTATTGAAAATATCTTTGTATTTCAGAAACAGTGATTTCCCTTACCTGTCGGAACCTCTAAATTGACAATGTCTTCGTCTGATATTTTGTCCAGATGTTTGACAAAGCCTCTCAAACTGTTGCCATGGGCGACAATCAACACCCTTTTCCCTTGCTGTTAGTGAACAGAATATTAAATTATATCAGAAGAAATCCAAGTTAAAATTTGCCATTATCTTATCCTTAAAGTGGGTGTGTTTACTTAATAGTTAGGATGTTATGCTGGCAATGGCATGAATGCAGTTTGAAGAGGGTTCATTGTCAGCACTCGATGTTCACTAGGGCAGGGAAAGACTGACCACCCATTCATACGTGCACTTTGCCTATAAAATTTGATATTCACACATATTCACAGTAGGTTCTTGCTATGGAACATGTTTTAAAAAAAAATCAATACACAATGTAGACCTGATAAGGCGAACTCACCTAAGACCCAAAAAATACTTCTTCTTATTAGAAATTCCTCTTATAAGAGTTCAAGCTTATAGTAATGCATTTACAACCAATACAGTATTGTTCTTCACATCAGAAATTTGCCACATCCGAGATCACCTTAAGCAGTTTACACTGTATTATTATTATGTTCCTATAGGTGCAGAATTTGTTATCCACTTCTTTCAATAACATACAGAAACCAAAAACAAAACAAAACAGTATCATGAGCTATGGTGGTACGGTAACTAGTGCACTGTCTGGCAATGCAATGGTCAGTTGGGAGCTGCTTGACCCAAGCCTGCCCGTCTGGTGGTCACAGGCTTGACATGCTTCAGGCAGATTCCAATTTGGATCATTGATCTTTAAGTTTTTAAGATTTATGTATTTATTTATACATAACTGTACTTTTTATCTCTGCTCAAAACATGTATGTGTGTTTCATTTGTTGGTTGATTGATTGGCAGGTTGATTTGCTGATTGTTTGGTTGATTTGTTGGTTGGCTGGTTGATTTGTTTGTTTGGTTGATTTGTTGGTTGGCTGGTTGATTTGTTGGTTCTTTTGCTGGTTGGTTGGCTGGTTAATTTGTTGGTTGGTTGGTTGATCTGTTGGTTATTTTGCTGATTCATTGGTTGGTCAGCTGGTTAATTTGTTGGGTAGTTGGTTGTTTGATTTGTTGGTTGACTGGTTGAATGGCTGGCTGATAAAGCCTCTGGAGTTCATACTCTTAAACCCAGTACACTGAAATTCAGGACATCCGAGCCCCAAATGACTGAGCTTCTACCGGAGTGAGACTTGTGCAGTGACTAACCTGGTACCGAAACACCATCTTCATGGATGTCACAGAATGGACAGTAGGTATGTCCGCCAGTCATATTCTGATATGGGGAAACGCCGTTTTAATGTTGGCTGGCAGAACTCCGAGGGAATACCCCTTCAGTAATATTCTACCTTTATCTGGAAGGTTCATTTGGAGCATTTCTTTTGCACTAGAAAGCAATGGAGAGTTGGGATTTCACATTGTTTTTTTGGAAGTGGCCAACTCCAAGAAAGTTGGGCTGCACTGAAAGATTATAAGTCGCTTAGTCCCCGTTACATCGGACAAGAAAGAAAGTTGCACATTAGGAGCATACACCATCAGTGCACATCTTGATATTGAGTGGTCACCTCTAAGAGACAATTCGGCTGTCTATATGGTGGTTCAAGACACCCGACAGAAACCATGGCAAGTCTTATCTAGTGAGGCTCCTTATAATAAAGGTTGATCTTCAGGTAGTGACAACTAAGAAGCTTGTGATGAAGATAGGGTGGAACAGAGCTAATGACCGAAGCCTGTGGTAATGCAGCATCCCCAATGTTGGAATGGCTCACTGGACTCTATTAGAATGTGAAGTCCCCGTCGGTTCGGTCCGCCCAGGTCTGAACACCACTCCAGAGAAGCACCATCCTTATACTCACTGTGATAAGTCTTGTGTAGACTTTATTTGTGGTGGCTCATAGACTGTAGTACTATACCATGGCAAAGCCACTAACGACTTGATGAAGAACCGAGCGGCCATGCTCCAACGAGAAGGCTCCTAGTCTAGAGGGTGTTGAGTGAAACCAAGACCCAGTGGTGGTCCCATACACTGACTTGGTACATTGCCATTTGCAGGAGCCCATAGGGTCTTCTTTGACAGTTAACATTGATTTTCTGTGAATGGGACATTCATTTAGTCATCAGTCTACCGATGCCTGTGAGTCAACTATGGCTACCGCTGAGATCTGAATCGTTACCAAAGTACGGGGCACCCACTTCTATCAAGTGGCCGAGGCTGCACTACCTGACAGAGGATCCACAGACCGGGTGAGATGACCGTGATGACCCTACGTACGGACAGGAACCTTGGACGCCTTGTGATGAAGTCACAGATCTCCAGCCATTAATCCTTTCTATCTGTCTAGCTGCTACCCTCACTACCTTCTTCTTAACCGGTCACTTCCTGCACTATTTTGGTTAATATACTTAATGTACTTTAACATGACTGTATCATAGTTGAGTCGAGTCTTCTGGAGTTAGACCCTAGAGGTGAAAGCCTGTAGGTCGAGTGAGTGCGAGAAAGCAGGGTCCAGGGGCCAGTGAGGGGTCAGGGGACCAACTACACCCGTGCCTTGCCAGAATGTATCCCGTAGTTATTGTGTAATAATAAAATATAACAATAAGTTATTGCTTATGCATAAGTTATTTAAGCTTATTTTATTATTCACAGCCCCTAGCCATCCATAGTTATTGTGTAACCATACCCCAGCCTACCCCTACTGGTATTGGTGCAATGGGGACTGTGCTGTAGAGTTCTCCTTCTCCTCTCCAAGCTTAGAAACCAGTAGGCTGTGCAAGACTGGTACTGGAACTTCAGAACTCAGGAGAAACCTTATTAGGAAGCCCAGTAGCCATGTGTTCAAATCCCTCTGGCTGAGGTATTGTATAAATATGGACCTGGGATTCTTGGTCAGCCCAGCCTGAAATGAGTGCCTAGAAATGTTCTGGGGGTGCGGCCCGCGTGATATTGACCACAACAACCACTGAGTGTTGACCAGTCTATAAAAATATGTCGGACACCATTTATCCAATATGTCCAAAGGCGTGGGAAAGGCTCCTTAATTGTTTTAACTTACAGTTCCCACTCAGTTGTGTAGTGTTGTAAACAAACATTCTTCACAGGGAGCTACTAGATTTGATATAACCGTAAGTCTATATCAAGCCTATGACTTTGGCTTAAATTTAATTTAATTATAAAACTATTCATTAATTGCTCCTATGCTGAGTCAAACATATGCACACAAAAGGCTACAAATGTGTGGGCCATTGCAAGCTACATAAATTACAGGGAACATTAGTGTTAGTTGTTTTCACTGTTCTGCTAGTACAGGACACTTGAAAGGATAATGACTTGACTGTTTTCTCTTTTTTGTTCATTGCAGTCCTTGCAACTGGATAGGATTTATCTTTTTGGTGTTTTGTAGTACTTGCTGTTGGATAACCACTCTTTTCTCTGTGTGTATATTGGCATCTCATGTGTACACATGCTTATGTTAACATACAAACATGAATGAATGATTAAAAATGATTATAGTACGTGAATGATTACAACTGACAGTAGTACACCTGAAGACAGCATCTCTGGCTTGGGTCTAGTGAATGCAGTTTCACAATCACGACAAACAAGGTTCAAAGTCAGCTGCATGCAATTTGGGAGCATATTAATTTACGTTATTTTCACAATAAGCAATGGCAAACTACTGAACGTAAATTTGCCAAGTAATCACGAACATCCTAGAAATGCTGGGGTTGACTGCAACATCCTGTAAAGGATCTGCAACTAATTAACAAAGATTTTCATAATGGTTTGAATGTCAGCAGTTCAGAAAGCAATGCCCAACCACTGAATGCAAAATTGTCCAGAACATCACAAACAGCCAATTGCTGGGGACGATTGAAACCTTCTGTAAAAGACATGCAACTAATTGTTTTCAGTAAATCTAAAACCCAAAGTACAGAGGAAGCAAAACAAAACTTTACCCTCATAGCAGGCACAATTTGATCATACCACATAGGCAGTGTACGTTCTATAGTGTCTTTCAGGCTTTCACTGGATGGTATAATCCCTGGATCTTCACGCTGAAATCAACATCAAATGTCACATCTTAATGGGTTCATCATTTTATGTTGGTTAATCAGCTTATGTTCTTTAAAGGACGCCGCAGTCAACCCCAGCATGTTTTTGCTGCTTGTGATTTACTAGGCAAGTTTACGTTAAGTAGTTTGTCATTGCTTTCTGAAAAACTGACATTCATACCACTGTATGAAAACCAGTGCAAGGCGGTTCACTTTATTTAGAAAACAAGCACTGCAATAAGAGACAAATTTATGTAATGCAAGCACGTCTGTAAAAGTTTATCTCTCAGTAGGCCACTTGTCAGTGACACACGAAAGCTAGTTTGAAAGAGATGGATAAAGAAAATATGAAATCAAGAATAAGTGCACTCAGGACATTCCCATATATGCTCCATCCCCTTCTTTAGTAGCAAATAGAGTTCCCATGCTAATGTTACCAGTGGTAGCCTGAATCAGGGGGCTCACAAATAGCTCATAACCTGTCTGCAGTTTTAAAGTATTAAACAGATGGCTCACAAATGGCTCATAACCTAGCTGCAGTATTAAACAATGTCCAAGTTTATGAAATAAATCAAAAGCAAATCAAATCAACTTTATTTTAAAAGGGTCACAAATTGGGCATGCAGGCCCATCTTACATTCAGCCCTTTCAATCACTCATCTTTCGTTCTTCAAGAGCATTATACATTCACATAGGAAGAAAAAAAAACATTGTGAAATAAATGTTGTAAACATAAATAAGACAAATTACCATGTTATGAGGCCCATCTCCCACCTACCCACACATCACTCACCCCCCCACACACCCCCACCTACCCACACACACCCAGGGACACATACATACCCCACCAACCGACCCATCCCCCTCCCGCACATCCTTCACCCTCACACACTGCCCTCACCTGTTCCCCCAACCCAAACACACTCGCCACCCACACAAACATACCCCACCAACCCACACATCCCGCGCCCGCCCACATACACAAATAGCCTTTTTGTGTTTGCCAAACTCTGATATATGGCAATGTGTTCTTTATATTCTATTTTGAAATGGAAACATTGTCACTGTCAGTGACAAATACATCTTTTCCCCACAATAGCTGTGTAACATTTCAGTATTCAAAAATGGCTGTATTACTCTATAAAACAATAACTCAATTAAAAATAATAATTGTACCTGGACTTGGTGCCCCCTGTAAACACAAACATAGCTCTAGCAAAACAACAATAAAAGCCCACATGAACATGGGACAAAGAGCGTCCAAACCAAACAAAAATAAATTGTTTATCAGTAGTCTAGGGAAAAACCAACTGTAATTTTCCAGCTGGACAAATATAATGGGCTGAGGTCATGAGATCACATCTATACCAAGGGCAGATAACTGGAACAAATCTCTATGTGGATGGTATTTGAATATTAGTAGCAGAATATTTGCTGGCATTCTTCCCAGTAAACAGTGAGTTGTGTAATTATGAGGAGGAGATTCTATCCACCAAACAAGAGATAAACTTCTATAATTCTAATATAAACATCCTGAAGTCAAATATAAACATGTGTGTTCGTGTGTGTGTGTGTGTGTGTTCGCTCGCTCTGAACTCAAGTGTAGTCTATATACATGTTACTCCTTCTGGTGCACTGGACTGATTTTTGTGTGTGGATTAGCTTTCCCTGTTACCAGTGTTCCTAGACATCAGGTGAACCCACTCTGACTTCTGAGGTACTTGTAATTTATGTTACCAAGTTAAAGACGAGAAGTCAAATTGTTTAGTCCAAGTGACCAGTTGAATCCGCTACCTCTACATCAGCACACCGGAAGTTTAAGGGTGAACGCTTTTACTGATTCAGCCATACTGATCACCTGTTTTAAATTATATTAACTACAGATCAATTCTTACATGACCGTAAGAATGAATCTGTGAGGTTTGTGCAAAAAATAGGTTGTGCAAGAAGTGTAAGAGAGATTTATAACCATGTTGTGTGCAAGATGCTCATCTATCTTTGGGGTTTCCTATACTGTTTAAGTGTAAGAGAGATTTATAACCATGTTGTGTGCAAGATGCTCATCTATCTTTGGGGTTTCCTATACTGTTTAAGTGTAAGAGAGTTTTATATCCATGTTTTACTGCTCATGCTTGCAAAGGGAGTATTTCACAACTATAGCCTGAATAATATTATAGGAAAACACAAATGTTACCATACAAATACTGAACTCTTTTGTCATGAATGCTTGGAAATATCAGCCCCAAACACTAGCCTCTCATCCTTTATGCCCAAATATTGACCCTCCAACATGAATATGTAGAAAAATATATACTTGGAAATATTGACCTCAAATATACGCCTTTTATTCCTTAAGAGTTAAAACAGATGCTTATAGATTTTTCTCCTGTTCTTTTACTTTCTGCTCTTCAGTGACATGTTACAGTCAGAATCCTTGAAAGAATGCAGTGATGTTCATTGTATCTACTATTCAGTTTCTTTACATCTTGTTGGAATTGTCTTTTTTCCATTTCCTTTAATAAAGTACTACTTTCTGTGGAGGAATATCTAGTGCTTACTCTAACAGTAAAGTTTAATTTAGTTTAGTTTAAATATAATTAACAGTTAAAAAAACAGTTAAATAATTAATTGCATGAATGATTACAAATGTAGATATTAGGTTCACAATAAACAATGGTGAAATAGTACATAGTGAATATTACCGCATAATGTCTGTAGTTTCCAGGCCAGCGAGGGTCTGATCTTTCTATAGGTGGTGGTCGTACATCAAATGATCGACGCCAAAGCTGTTAGGCAAATTAGTAACAAGTAATTATATACATATATAAAACAAAGGCAGAATAACAAATACTAAGTTGTACACAGTATAACAAACGTTAATCGGCATATAAGTAATAGGAGACACACTCTCACTCCCCTACCAACTCACATTAATTTACACAAGAGAGACGAGGATGGCCAGATAAGTGACAGTCTGACATCGAGATCAACAATCGTCATCTCCTCTTTACACTGTCTCTCACAAGTTATTCACTGATTATGTGCCATGGGATGATTAATCATCTTAAGCGACTTCCCATATCTGCCATGGGCTTATATTGCTGAAATGTTGTCTTTGCGATATAATACAACATTTCTGCTATTATTTTAACAACTTTTAAGTTATAACTATGACAACTTCCCATTTTCTGCCAGTTGAGTTTTGTTTGGTCCAAACCTACCTTTTGTTTGGCAGTGAATCTTTTAACTCTAATGTTAAATCAATAATGTTGTATGAATAAGATAATGACAATAATGATTACTAATAAACTACAACTGTTAACTGCTGTCTGTATAAGATAGGACTAAAATGAAATGGCAGAATTACTAAAGTTGAGTTCATGAGAAAACAAATACATATGAATAAAGAGGTGAGGAGAAGACACTAGTGCATGATAGGACATACATTGATATAACCATGGGAGAGGGTGCTTTAGCAAAGTTGGTAGTGAACTGTGTTGATAATGTCCTGAGCACTGCCAGATGGTTTGATGCCTGGGCTCGTCACCTGCAAAAGTAAGGGAAAGTTCGGCCACCTATTTCTCCCCGCATTCATGGATGTTGAGTCTGAGGAATTAAGGCCGCTGTGAACGGTGCAGATTGGGGTTTTCTTTTTGCCCTTGACAGAAAAAAATCCACACTTTACAAAAGATTTGAATCTGGGTTTCCCACTTGGCCAGCCACTCCTCAATTGTATACACTAGACCAGTGGTTCTCAACCTTTTTTGGCCCGTGCCCCCCTTCACCATATTTTCAGAATGTCATTCCCCCCCCCCCTTTTCGTTTTTCCTACCTAAAAATTTGCCCCGTGCCCCCTTCACCATATTTTCACAATGTCATCCCCCCCCCCCCCCCTTTCGTATTTCCTACCTAAAATCCCCCTCCAGCTCCTGCCCCTACATAGTATACCTAATAATGGAAGCACATACCAAAACAAGTCTTGATGTCCACATAAAACATGATTTATGGGTCTCCTTACTTTATAAAATGAATTTTAGAAGGCGTGAGACGTACAGAACCATAAAACATGAAGGGAAAAACATTATCAAGTAATTGGTTCTTGTAATAACGCGATCTTGAAATAATCTTCATTCCCTCCTGGAAACTCTAAAATTCCCCCGGGGGGGGGGGGGGGGGGGGGGGGGGAATTCCCCACCGTTTGAGAACCACTGCACTAGACAGTGTAAAAACTGCAAACTATGCAGAACAAAAGCCACAAGACTAATGATGACAGTCTCTCTTTGGTGTATCCTATCGCTGATTCTGCATGGATGGTGCATGAAAATTCACTGTTTAATGACCATGCCCATGAAAAGTGGTCTATTCTTGAGCCTTGATCTCCTTTCAACACATGATTCTACAAAGAGAACGCATGCATAGTCAGAATTCACCCCATACCCATTTCATGCCTGAATGTCTGACAGTGACTTTGAACAGGAATGTGTAAAACTCTATTGAAATTGACATGACTGACCTTGACTTGAGCATCGCCATACTTCTCGGCTGTTTCAGCTTTGTTGAGACCCTGAAGAGCTCCATAATGTCTCTCATTGAGACGCCATGACTTGACTACAGGCAGCCAATGGCAGTCCAGCTCTTCCTGAATCAGGTAAAGTGTTTTGATTGTCCTCTTTAGGAGACTTGTGTAAGCAATGTCAAATTCAGCTCCCGCCTTTTTCAGAAACTAAGTGGGAATCATAAACGAAACAATAATAATAATATGAAAAAAATTACAGGTGTAAGAATTGGAACACTGCTATATTCAGAAGAATAACATCCCTATGCAGTTACATAGACTGGCCTTGAAAGTTACGCTGACAAAAAGAAAGAAGAGAGAGGATAGGAGAGAGAGGCTGGGGGGGGGGGGGGGGACAAACAAAGAGAGACAGAACAGAAACACACACAGAGAAAGAGAGAGGAAGACAGAAAAAGAAAGAGGTAAGCTGAAACTGACAGACAGACAGTCAGAAAAATAGAGACAGACAGAAAAAAGACAAAGTGACAAGTGAATTTTTTTTAATGACATCAAATAACAGATTGAACATGAGCATGTGTGTACGTTTATGTCTTAAAAGTCGCTTAAAAGTTGACAGGGTCGACTTCATTGCACCGGGTTTTTATCCCATATGGCTCAGTCTCTTTCCGCAGCGCGGAAAGCATTGCACAAAGCACGAACTCCGTAGCTCCTGCGACGACTCTCAGGAGTAAAAAAATTATGCACTCGTGAACCGAAAGATGCAGCCCAGAATCGAACCCACAACCTTCGGAGCCCGAGGCAGATGACTTGACCACTTTGCCATGGAGACTCCCTATGTTATGTTATGTCTAACATCAAAGAGTGAATCGCTCCTAGGTATACTCCTTATTGCAGATCCAAACATCGGATTCGATGACATGAAGTTGTGAATTCTGCGGCTGACATAACACCAAAAAGTAGATGTATGGTTCTATGGATGCCAGCTCAGATGGTCTATAGTTATGGTCACAGAGGATGACTCGCAAACAGAATTCAGGACCTGTCCTACTGGACAGAAATGTTTTATCTCAGCATCTTGTCACGACTTTTGATGATAGTGGGAGCATATCAGAGCATGACTTACATGACTGTCTGGAAGGGCTTAATGTGAGTTTAGAAGTTTGAGAATCACTGTGTGTTTAGAAGTTGAGAATCACTGTGCATTTAAAATTGTGAAAATCACACTGTACAACTCAACAACCCATGTAATGCACTGATGATTGATTTAAATCCCAGGTTAGGCATGAATGGAGTGGATGGCAGTGAGTTGGGTATGTTCATAAAACGTTACAGCTGCTGGGCACAAGGAACTTTCTAAGAATGAAATTGGGCGTGGACATGTCATGTCAGCCCCACAGACGGAGAGTGATAGCTCAAACAAACGCTGGTCCGTCGCGTCGTGACGGCCTGAGTACAAGAATCCCAGAGGAGAGTGTTTGCTCAAAGATGTAATCATATCATTAATACTGACGAATATGATGATTGTCTACTTATATGCAAATTACATGGAAGGTTATTGAAGGCGTTTGAATTGCAGGAGTCACTGCCATTACTGCCACTGGATGAATCAACAACTCTACAATGACAATGGCTCAGTGACAGCCATCATTACTATTAGGTTTATCAGTTCAAAGACTGGTAATGAAGTTTGATCGCGCCACGTCGCTGTCCCTTACTATCGGCTATTCTTTTCAGTCCAGAATAAGTATGAACTCCAGTTACTTATGAGTATGTGCTGAGTGTTTCTTGAACAAACGCCTTATGTTTACACCGCGGGTTTTGCCATCCAGTATGTTCAGTATTTGAGCAAACTGTTTTTTCCTGTTCCTCGTTCATCCGTTATGCTTTTGTTTTGGATGCAATTGAGATGTCTCTTTACAGCAACGCTAGGATATTTGCGCCTTTCAGCCGACACATCTAACTTCCTCCAAGTATTTGTTGACCGAGTTAGCCTTCCCTGGTAGTTTTATAGAACATTCCACGACCTTGGAGTGGTGGCATCATCTTAGCCCTTCTATATGCAGATGGTCATAAAAACACATGCATGACGGTCAGCTTTCAAGGGGAGGCAAGGGCAGGACACGGCATTTCCCGCCATCCCAGGAGGCTTCTAATAACGCAGAGCTGATGCATTAAACTCTGATTCTGAGCTCAATCTATGAATCGTCACCTTCTGCATATGGCGGCTAAGCCTCACTTCCGTGTTTCAAGCCTCTCGTTGACCACAGACTGCGCCTGTGGAGACCAGAAAGTAGACAGAAGCAGTCCCTAGATTTGGGATTTCGATGTCCTACACAAAATGAGCGATTTCGTCCATCAGCACAGCATGTAGCAGATCAGGAGCAACCGGGATCCTCGTTCAATCTTGAGAAACTTATTTGTGAAGCAGTTTTCTTTCATAGCACACACATTCCTTTTCTTAGATTTTATTAACCTGTATTCACTCCATGGCCGTTCGGAATGGAAACATTTCTGCCATTTCTAGGATTTCAACCTCGAAGCACTGTATTTGTAAGCCAGTGTTATGCACAGATAGACCTAATATCACAGGATTTCAGACATCACGTGTATCATTGTTGTTACTATTATTCCTTATTATTAAAACACTAAACAAAAGAGTGGGACATAAAACAGATTGTGATGACTGGAGCGTACTTCTGGGTTGAAAACTAAAAGACAATTAAGAAAGATCTAGAGCAACTCAATGTAAAAATCTACCATAGTGGATGGACAAGTTGAGGCAACGGAATTAGAGGATATATTAATGGACAGACAACAGGATGTACACCGAAAGACCAGAACAAAAACTACTGGCGTAATACCGCCAGTCGTCATCGCGGATTATGATGCCAGTGAAACACTTGGCACAATGCAAGTTCTAAGGGAGTGTTCAAGTCGAGTTCATAAATGCTTTTGAAAGGAATCCATAGAAATATACACTAATCAGTCTAGTGGGGGGGGGGGGGGGGGGGGGGGAGAGAGATAAAAAAGGGGTGCGGTGGATCCTTCCTTGTGAAGAAGACTCACAAGAAATACAGAACGTGCACACAACGAGCTTGCAAGAGAATCACAACTACACACAATGATGGCAGACAATCAGTAGCCGTATTATGAATACACCTCGTGGATAGCTCACTTGAGTTAAGCTCACACAAGTAAGCTCAGAATGCGTGTGTTGTTTGCCTACATTAAAGGAATTAACGTAGTCATCATCGACGCCTATTTCTTCAGGTAGGACAATGACCTCGAAATTGCAGGGCTAAAACTTAAAAGACCCACCAACAACATCTAAATTAAAGTCTGCTCTATGTCCACTGCGTGGTACCACGTGGTTGTGCACCAGGATACGTCTCCGCCGCGCCTCGTGCTGTGTCAGTCTACCCCGTGTTACTGTCAAGCTAACATTTAGTTTGATAAATGTAAGCGCCTTCTCTTCCTTTTGCGATGTTTATTTATGAAATCGTGTTCCAATATAACTTCTTTAGCCAAAAATGGCCTTTTATTGAAAATGAATGTTAAAGAAAGATGCGATTGTATTTCATAACATGCAGGGCGCATAATACTTTTAAAATGAATGAGTACAGAGTGCAAATGCACAAATTCCGATACAATGCAAGACGTAAAGCATAGTTATACACGCCTTATGTGCATTGGACATATGATTCTAGACACATATATGTACAACAGGCATTACATGGGCGATGTGATCAGTATCACATGCCCGCCTTTACTTCCCAACAAATTTCCTGATACCCATTTTATGCTTGGTCGACCTGCAATCCAGGTGAATTTTTTAAATCTACCCTAATAATCTTCCAACCCATCATTACTGGGCGAGCAGGCTGACGTCTAGACACTATGCTAACGGGCCCCCCTGATACAAAATAGCAGGCGAATAAGAACGGTTCGATTAGCACACACATTTCAATACAGGATAATAAGAACGGTTCGATTAGCACACATATTTCAATACAAGAGGAATAAAAACAATTCGAATAGCACATTATTTCAATACAAGAGAATAAGAACAACACTGATTAAAAACTCAAGCAACAATGAATCATCTCATGTTTGCTGACTATAGACTCAACTCTCTCGTGTTCGCTGAGTACAGACTCAATCAACCCTCTCGGGTTTGCTGAGTACAGACTCAACCCTCTCGGGTTTGCTAACTATAGACTCAACCCTCTCATGTTTGCTGACTATAGACTCAACCCTCTCCTGTTTGCTGACTATAGACTCAACTCTCTCGTGTTTGCTGAGTACAGACTCAACCCTCTCGGGTTTGCTAACTATAGACTCAACCCTCTCGTGTTTGCTGACTATAGACTCAACCCTCTCGTGATTGCTGACTACAGACTCAACCTTCTCATGTTTATTGACTATAGACTCAACCCTCCAGTGTTAGCTGAATATAGACTCAACCCTCTCCTGTTTGCTGACTATAGACTCAGCACTCTCGTGTTTGCTGACTATAGACTCAACCATCTCATGTTTGCTGACTATAGACTCAACCATCTCATGTTTGCTGACTGTAGACTCAACCCTCTCCTGTTTGCTGACTATAGACTCAACCATCTCATGTTTGCTGACTGTAGACTCAACCCTCTCCTGTTTGCTGACTATAGACTCAACCATCTCATGTTTGCTGAATAAAGACTCAACTCTCTCGGGTTTGCTGAGTATAGACTCAATCATCGCATGCTTGCCGACAACAGACTCAACCCTCTCGTGTGCTCTGATTACAGACTCCACCATCCCATGTTTACTGACTATAGACTCAACCCTTTCAGGATTGTTGAAGAGACTCAACCCTCTCATGTTTGCTGACTGGTTTAGTTTAGTTTAGTCGATGGATCAACATCACGGCACACTGGTGTAACCCATAAGTGCTCCGTTCTCCTCCTAACTCAAACCTGAGTCTGGAGAAACTCAGCTCAGTGCACGAACTCCGTAGCACCGGCGAGGATCCTGAAATACTTTGGGTAGATTTTTAACTCGAAATTTTGCCCGGGCAGCTCCGTTAGGCTACTCTTTTTCGATTTCCAACTGCTAAAGGAATTTTTACGTGCGCAACAATACACACGGGCGTCTGATCTCACTACCCAGAGACCAGGGGAATTTTAATTACTAGAAGTCCACGTGAAAAAATCCCGGTCCTCATCGGGGCTTGAACCCGGGACCTTCAGCACTCGAGGCGGACACCATACCTCGAGACCACGCAGCCCCCCCCCCCACCTATTTTTAAAAACTTTGCTGACTATAGACTCAATACTCTCGGGTTTGCTGAGTATAGACTCAACCCTCTCGTGTGCGCTGACTACAGACCCAACCATCTCATGTTTGCTGACTACAGACCCAACCATCTCATGTTTGCTGACTATAGACTCGATTATGAGGACAGCAATCACTACCGCCAGAAATGCAAGCCTATGAACTATGATAAAGCAACTGGATGATCTCGACTCCGCTGCGACATTGCCCAGGCTCTCTACTATGTATTCCTACACGTTCCATGATTGACTGCCATACAGCAAAATTGATTCTTTGTAATATTTCATCACTCTCTTTCTAACAGTCAATGTTATTGCCTTATTACATGAAATATTTTCTATTTTCCAAAATGCAGCCTTTGATTGACAAATTCAGCTGCTAATTTCTGACCATCTTCTATCTGATGTTATGACTGACCATATTTATAAATGTTTTTAACAGTTAAATCGTTGTAAACAAATTTTAACTCGGACCACCGGCGAAAAACCCTTTAGCAGGATGAAACCTAGAGGCAGGCAGAAAAGGCAACTGCATAAGAGTAAGAAATTTAAAAAATATGACAAACTCCTCACAAAAGAATATTACAAGTTTGTGCCACTTTTATACAGACATTATCAATCTCGCCGGTGCCTAGAGAGTTAATGCACTGAGTGGAAATTTCTTTATGTGGTCAATAGGAAAAGACCGGGCCATTTATAGGGTTGCTGCGGTGTGCAGTTAAAATGTTCTTTTACAAAACTACCGAAACCAAACGTTCTGTCAGATATACATGAGGTGGGTCGGCCAATTCCTTTTTCTAACCTACAGTCAAATCATGTCAATGTTTGTAAAGTGTGGTCAGCCAGATCGATGTGTGGCCTGGCATGGACCCGCTAGGCTGGTTTCATTAGCACAACCTAGCCCTGGGGACTGGGCTATTCTGGTGTGGGTGAAAGAACGCGTCAACCAACTTCCGGATCACGCCTGATGTACGTGGCAAATGTGACCGCTAAACTCTTCCTGTGTGCATCAAATTCCCAATATGCTATATGTGGTTTTCTTCATCATATAGTGTTCTTAATTTTTTTTTTTTTTGGGTCCCATCCACATTGCACTCTATCCCATATGTTACATAAGATCACTATCCCCATTGTCACATTATTGCACTCTATCCCAGTTGTTACATTACTGAATTTCATCCTATGGCTTGCATTGGTCCACTCTATTACTGTAGTTACATTAGTCCACTCTATTCTAGCAGTTACATTAATCCACTCTATCCCAATAGTTACATTAGTGCACTCTATTCCAGCAGTTACATTAATCCACTCTATCCCAATAGTTACATTAGTGTACTCTATCTCATCTGTCACATTAATCCACTCTATCCCAATAGTTATTTTAGTGCACCCTATCCCAGCTACTACATTAGCCAACTCTATCCCAGCTGTTACATCTCAGTAGTTACATTCATCCACTATATACCAGATGTTTCATTAATCCACTCTATTTCAGTAGTTACATTAGTGCATTCTATTCCAGTAGTTACAGTAGTCCACTCTATTCCAGCAGTTATATTAATCCTCTCTATCTCAATAGTTACATTAGTCCACTCTATTCCAGCAGTTATATTAATCCTCTCTATCTCAATAGTTACATTAGTCCACTCTATCCCAGCTGTTACATTAATCCACTATATCCCAATAGTTACATTAGTGCACTCTATCCCATCTGTTACATCTCAGTAGTTATTGATCCACTCTATCCCAGATGCTACATTAATCCACTCTATTTCAGTAGTTACAGAGTGCACTCTATCCCAGCTATTACATTAGCCCACTCTATCCCAGCTGTAACATTAGTCCACTATATCCCAGCTGTTACATTAATCCACTCTTTCCCAGCAGTTACATTAATCCACTCTATCCCAGTAGTTACATTAGTCCACTCTATCCCAGTAGTTACATTAGTCCACTCTATTCCAGCAGTTACCATAGTCCTATATCCCAGTAGTTACATTAGTCCACTCTATCCCAGTAGTTACATTAGTCCACTCTATTCCAGCAGTTACCTTAGTCCAGTCTATCCCAGTAGTTACATTAGTCCACTCTATTCCAGCAGTTACCTTAGTCCAGTCTATCCCAGTAGTTACATTAGTCCAGTCTATCCCAGTAGTTACATTAGTGCACTCTATTCCAGCAGTTACCTTAGTCCAGTCTATCCCAACTGTTACATCAGTCCACTCTATCTCAGCTGTTACATTAATCCACTTTACCAGCAGTTACTTTAATATACTCTATTCCAACTGTTACATCAGTTAATTCTATCCCAGCTGTTACATTAATCCACTCTTTCCCAGCAGTTACATTAATCCAATCTATCCCAACTGTTACATTAGTCCACTCTATCCCAGTAGTTACATTAGTCCACTCTATCCCAGTAGTTACATTAATCCACTCTATTCCAGCAGTTACATTAGTCCAATCTATCCCAACTGTTACATTAGTCCAATCTATACCAACTGTTACATTAGTCAAGTCTATCCCAGCAGTTACATTAGTCCACAATGTCCCAGAGTTACATCAGTCCTCTAAATCCCTATCATTTCTGAATATCAAAAGGCGAGCAGTGACTTACCATCTGTGACCAGTGCTCACATATCGTACACCAGTCCAAGAGGCCAAGCGACGAACAATAAATAGCATACATTTCTACCATTCATCTGATATCAGTGCACAACATGAAGACTGTCAAGATCGCCAGTGAGGAAACTCTTTCATCGACATATGTGCCCTGTAAAGTGGCATAGGCGTCCATGTCTCTCCACAGATCTCGGTGTAGTCTGGATAAATTCTATTGATGTTATCCCTCTACACCAACGTCTTAGACTACCATGCATCATTTATATAGGTCTGCCTCTCCTACCACTGTACTTTCCAGTTGTCACGATGTTCTCCAATGCCCCTTGTCTCATTATATGACTAGAATGCTGTTTGTCTCTGTCTTGTGTATGATGTTCAACTTTCATTAGGCTCTTCTAGACAATCGTGATTAGCGTGTATTTGTTTTTCGCAGAGATGAGAAGGAATAAGGACAGCATCCGAGAGATGTGTAAGTGGGGAGTTAAGTCTGTGTCTAGCTGGACCTGGGTTGTCCAGGTCTCATTACTGAGACAGAGAGCGAGACACAGAGAGAGAGAGAGAGAGAGAGAGAGAGAGAGAGAGAGAGAGAGAGAGAGAGAGAGAGAGAGAGAGACAGACAGACAGACAGACAGACAGACAGACAGAGTAAATGAGGGCGAGAGAGAGGCAACGAGAGTGACGATGCGAGAGAGTCATGGAGATAGAGAGAGAGACACACAAAGAGAGCTAGAGAGACAGAGCTAAAGAGAGGGTGACAGTGAGAGAGCGAGGGAGATAGAGATCGAGAAACGGACAGACAGAGAGAATGAGAAAGGGAGAGAGGGCAAGAGACGGACAGAGAGAGAGAGAGAGAGAGAGAGAGAGAGAGAGAGAGAGAGAGAGAGAGAGAGAGAGAGAGTGCGCTGATGACGCAGGCTGTATATACCATATATGCTACATTCATCGTGTGTGTGGGATTTCCCCATTACACATTTGACAAGACGCGCGAAAATGGCTGTGGCTGTGCTGATATAGTTTGCCGATGTCTCCAGCCGCAGGTAGCCCATTGACAAGAGAACTCAAGAATGTAACATCGTGCAACACACCCAGTTCGCAATTATAACGTTAATAATGGGTGTGGTTACTGCATCCTAGCTCATCACTTCTGTTTCTTGACACTTCATTGTGCTGCCAAGATTAAACTCCGAAAACCCTTCAATCCAGTTGACACATGCCACATCATCAGCAAACAACAGTTCTCTAGTGGTCATCTCCATGTATTTTTGTGTTTGCTTTCTGTCTCACAAGATTAAACAGTCGGTCATTCCATCTCTAAGGGGGCAAAGGTATCCTTTGTCCTGCACCGTAAATTGTATGGCTGAGAAGTGCATCATCATCATCATCATCATCATCATCATCATCATCATCATCATCATCATCAGCTCTTCCTACTGGGTGTTCACGTCTCTGCACAGATCCCGGTACTTGGTGTTCCGAAGCAATTCTACTGATACTCCCCCATGCCACGGTCTGAGTTTGTCCAGCATCATTTCTCTCGGTATGCTCCTGCCTCTTCAACCCTGATCTTTCCAGTCGCAATGATGTTTTCTAATGCCCCTCTTCTCATCACATGACCAAAGAACATTGTCAACTTCTTATAGTTGTACATAATGTTCATTAGGTTGTTTTTTTTTTTTACCAGGCTCTAGTAGTTAGTAACTCTGGCAGTCCAAGGTATTCGCAACATACATCTCATCTCAGTTTGTTCCTCTTGTACCTTGCAGTGTCGAGGTGAAGTATAAACAGCGGGAGAGAGCCCGTTTATAAACTTCATGTATCGATATTCCCATGGACTCTGCTATTTCCTCTGCCATCGTTTACGTCACTGGCCTCTTCTGCTTCCATCTGGTCTGTACATCATTGCTTGTTGTGGTATACTGTTAGTTGGTAGCCTAGTTATATGGCCAAACCATTTAACTTGTTGCCTTCTGATAAAATCTAGCGCTGCTATAACCCCCGCTGTAGTGCTGATTTCTTCACGTCTGATTTTCTATCTTCTTGATACATTGAGTACTCTTCTCAGGAATCTGATTTCTGTTGTTGTGATTTTTGTTTTCTTTTCCATTTTTCCAGGCTTGGCATTGGCAGCATAGAGTTGGTAGAAAGATTGTGTTGTAGAGTGCTTTCTTAGTAACTATTGATACTTGTTTGTTCTTTAGTGCAACATACATCATACGATGAGAAGTGCAGTGCAGACAAAATCAAATAATACAGAGACTGGCACACAGCCTGGTGAGACCTGAGTATTAGAAAATATGCTGACAGAGAACGGTCGTACTGGAATGTTCCATTCGTGTCATCATGTCACGACCTGACCAATCGCGACAATTTAGAGGGACAGTTTATTTTAAAGAGGGCTTTAAATAGCCCACATTTGCAGACAAGACCAAATGCCTTAGTACGACCACGTATGAATGTTTATTTTGCTCTCCGGACTGTTCTTGTAGTTGGTGAATGGAACAGAGCATGCCCTTTGATTTTATTTTCGTTCACTCGCTTTGAACTCAAGCGTAGTCCAAAAACGTGCTACTATTTCTAGTGTCCTAATTTTTGCGTGTGGATTAGCGTTTCTTATTACCAGTGTCCATCGACATCAGGTGAACCCACTCCGAATTCACAGGCACTTGTAATTTACGTCCTCAAGTCAACATTTTAGTGCAGCTGACCGGTGTAGGGGTTTGACCCGCTATCTCGACTTCAGCACCCTGACATTTAAGAACGAGCGTTTTTATCCAATCGGCCATATTGACCTGCATACCCATTGATATCTGTTAACAGAAAACCCAACGTTCAGTTAGCTCCCCTAGTCTGTTAGAAATACTTTTCCGACAACGTTGTCAGCAATGGCCACTAGCGAGGCGCCTCTGTATTTATTACAGCCACTCTTGTCGCTTTGTTCTTATACAGTGCCACAATTATGGCTTCTTTCGTATCTTGGAGAACTGCGAGTTCTTACCAGTAATGACATTGGGATAAATCCCTCTCATTCGCTCACTGGCATCTTGGCTCCTTGATAGACAATAGTTTGTAACATTGTGCTTCTAAACCATAATTACAACCCATGTCGGTAGCGAATGTTATCTCTATCCGTAAAACAAAACCTGGGCTGAATAGTGGAGACCATGTGTTGTCCATGCAGCATGATCACTCTCTCGGCCTATCTGGTTTACTCCAGAGAAATGGTAGTACCAATGCATGTGGAACAAGACTAGCTGCAGAAGCTGCCGGATCAGCAATGCTCTAACTGTCCACCTATCGGAGCTTCCATCCTAGAACAGTTTCCGACCAAGGCTTGGGGCCTGGTCTGACTTGCCATGACATTTAGTCTTTTGGAATGTATATGTAATAGTTATAACAAACTGTCCGTGATGTGTTCAATCAAATCTTGAAGAAATTATATCACCTCCTTTTGGTGTATCAAGAGCTAAACCGTTAGCAAGCTAAACCATTAGCAGCTTTAGTAAGTTCGTCCAGTGTTGGCTCCCATCCAAATTCTTGGGGGGTGGGGGGGGGGGGGTACTTAGGCATGTTAAAAACTGCAGGTATAGCAACATTTCCTCCGGAGAACAACTCAGAGTTAGGTTAAAACAATCGATCCATTTGTTTGCATTTATCAGTTACTTCCTCGTCGCTGGTATCCATTACTTCCTCGTCGCTGGTGGAATTTTGAGGTGGTGTGTAATTAATTTTAGGACAAACGGCGTTTTTGACACCATCAAACTTTTCTCCTAACATTACTTGCCTGCTCTTCACAACCATCAAACATTTCTCCTAACATTACTTGCTTGTGCTGCTATTTGGATGATCACTCTAACATAGTGCCCGGCGTCTCAGCGGTTTGTTAGAATTGTCCTCCGACAGTTCTCAAAAGTTGCAGATGTCTTTTCTTTTATTCGGTCTAAGCTGATCGTATAGCTTCGACAGCAGGGAATCATCTCGTTGCACTTAGGTTAAAACCAGTCATATTGTTTATTGAAATATCGCTAACGCTGACCTGTGTATTGTATTCCTTGGATATTGCCACTCCACGTTCGCAGTGCTGTTCGGGGAGCAGAGGTTTTATCGAAGGTCTCAGACAATGTCTCAATCGTGGCTGGATCTGGCTAATGCCAGTTCGTGGTGTTCATTCAGGCTCGATGTAGCGGAACCGTTTGATTGCATTCTAATTCTGTAACACAGCCGAGCTTGATCGATATTGCTGTCTGCACTTTGATATGGAGGTGTAAATAGCAAGAGTAATAATCAGAACCAGCTGATGTCTGCAGCGTGATGTCTTAAAAGATAGTTGCATGTCCGTTTACAGGACGTTGCAATCAACCTCAGAATTTATTGGCTGTTTGTATGTTAAACATTGAGCACAACCCACTACTGGCAACGCTGATCGTATTCCGGTACGAACCTAAGGCCACGTCAATTTGCCGGGCAATTTTACGCACAGCAGATTGCCGAAGCCGGCTCCGTTGCAAAGGGGGTTACGGGCGCAGTTCGTAATCCCGCATACTGCGTTCGAAACACAGCTGCCGACGATTTGGCAGCAGACCGCCTTGCGTTAGTGTTTATAAAATGTTATCGGTGCCGGTCGTTCAGCCAGCAATGGCAAATGCATGCCGAGGTAGGACACACTGACGTTTGAGAAGCACAACAAAGTGTGACGCACTCCTCTGGAAAGAATATCGAAGAAGGTGGATGCCTACATGACACTTTATGTTGTGACCTAGTCTGGGAGTAGGAGTGGGTTGTATAGTGGATGCCTGCGTGAAACTTTATGTTGTTGTGACCTAGTCTGGGAGTAGGGGTGGGTTATATCGTTGATGCCTACATGACACTTTATGTTCTGACCTAGTCTGGGAGTAGGGGTGGGTTATATCGTGGATGCCTACATGACACTTTATGTTGTGACCTAGTCTGGAAGTAGGAGTTGGTTATATCGTGGATGCCTACATGACACTTCATGTTGTGTCCTAGTCTGGGAGTAGGAGTGGGTTATATCGTGGATGCCTACATGACACTTTATGTTGTGACCTAGTCTGGAAGTAGGAGTGGGTTGTATCGTGGATGCCTACAAGACACTTTATTTTGTGACCTAGTCTGGGAGTAGAAGTGGGTTGTATAGTGGATGCCTACATGACACTTTATGTTGTGACCTAGTCAGGGAGTAGGAGTGGGTTGTATAGTGGATGCCTACATGACACTTTATGTTGTGACCTAGTCTGGGAGTAGGAGTGGGTTATATCGCGCATGCCTTCATGACACTTTATGTTGTGACCTAGTCTGCGAGTAGGAGTGGGTTGTATAGTGGATGCCTACATGACACTTTGTTATGACCTAGTCTGGGAGTAAAAGTGGGTTATATCGTGGATGCCTACATGACACTTTATGTTGTGACCTGGTCTGGGAGTAGGAGTGGGTTGTATCGTGGATGCCTACATGACACTTTATGTTATGACCTAGTCTGGGAGTAGGAGTGGGTTGTGTAGTGGATGCCTACATGACACTATGTTGTGACCTAGTTTGGGAGTAGGAGTGGGTTGTATAGTGGATGCCTACATGACACTATGTTGTGACCTAGTCTGGGAGTAGGAGTTGGTTGTATAGTGGATGCCTACATGACACTTTATGTTATGACCTAGTCTGGGAGTAAAAGTGGGTTATATCGTGGATGCCTACATGACACTTTATGTTGTGACCTAATCTGGGAGTAAAAGTGGGTTATATCGTGGATGCCTACATGACACTTTATGTTGTGACCTAGTCTGGGAGTAGGAGTGGGTTGTATCGTGGATGCCTACATGACACTTTTGTGACCTAGTCTGGGAGTAGGAGTGGGTTGTATAGTGGATGCCTACATGACACTTTATGTTGTGACCTAGTCTGGGAGTAGGAGTGGGTTGTATCGTGGATGCCTACATGACACTTTATGTTGTGACCTAGTCTGGGAGTAGGAGTGGGTTGTATCGTGGATGCCTACATGACACTTTTGTGACCTAGTCTGGGAGTAGGAGTGGGTTGTATACTGGATGCCTACATGACACTTTATGTTATGACCTAGTCTGGGAGTAGGAGTGGGTTATATCGTGCATGCTTATATGACACTATGTTGTGTCCTAGTCTGGGAGTAGGAGTGGGTTATATCATGGATGCCTACATGACACTATGTTGTGACCTAGTCTTCGAGTAGGAGTGGGTTATATCATGGATGCCTACATGACACTTTATGTTGTGACCTAGTCTGGAAGTAGGAGTGGGTTATATCGTGGGTGCCTACATGACACTTTATGTTGTGACCTAGTCTGGGAGTAGGAGTGGGTTGTATAGTGGATGCCTACATGACACTTTATGTTGTGACCTAGTCTGGGAGTAGGAGTGGGTTGTATAGTGGATGCCTACATGACACTTTATGTTGTGACCTAGTCTGGGAGTAGGAGTGGGTTGAATAGTGGATGCCTACATGACACTTTATGTTGTGACCTAGTCTGGGAGTAGGAGTGGGTTGAATAGTGGATGCCTACATGACACTTTATGTTGTGACCTAGTCTGCGAGTAGGAGTGGGTTGTATAGTGGATGCCTACATGACACTTTGTTATGACCTAGTCTGGGAGTAAAAGTGGGTTATATCGTGGATGCCTACATGACACTTTATGTTGTGACCTAGTCTGGAAGTAGGAGTGGGTTGTATCGTGGATGCCTACAAGACACTTTATGTTGTGACCTAGTCTGGGAGTAGGAGTGGGTTATATCGTGGATGCCTACATGACACTTTATGTTGTGACCTGGTCTGGGAGTAGGAGTGGGTTATATTGTGGATGCCTACATGACACTTTATGTTGTGACCTAGTCTGGGTGTAGGAGTGGGTTGTATCGTGGATGCCTACACGACACTTTATGTTGTGACCTAGTCTGGGAGTAGGAGTGGGTTATATCGTGGATGCCTACATGACACTTTATGTTGTGACTTCATCTGAGAGTAGTAGTTGGTTGTATAGTGGATGCCTACATGACACATCATGTTGTGACCTAGTCTTCGAGTAGGAGTGGGTTATTTCGTGGATGCGTACATGACACTTTATGTTGTGACCTAGTCTGGTAGTAGGAGTGGGTTATATCGTGGATGCCTACATGACACTTTATGTTGTGACCTAGTCTGGGAGTAGGAGTGGGTTGTATAGTGGATGCCTACATGACACTTTATGTTGTGACCAAGTCTGGGAGTAGGAGTGGGTTGTATAGTGGATGCCTACATGACACTATGTTGTGACCTAGTCTGGGAGTAGGATTTGGTTATATCGTGGATGCCTACATGACACTTTATGTTGTGACCTAGTCTGGGAGTAGGAGTGGGTTATATCGTGGATGCCTACATGACACTTTATGTTGTGACCTAGTCTGGGAGTAGGAGTGGGTTTTATTGTGGATGCTTACATGAATGTTGTGACCTAGTCTAGGAGTTGGAGTGGGTTATATCGTGGATGCCTACATGAAAATGCTTAACCAAGTTTAAAATGTATGGGGAAATAATCACAGCAGATGGAAGATGCGTCGTGGAGATTTAGTGCGGAAAAGACCTGGCTGCATTTCAGAAAATGAAAAGCATCTTATGCAATAAACCACTATCATTGAATGCCAGAAAGTGCTGACATGTTGTATAGTACCTGTTCTACTATGTAATAATGGGACGTGAGCCAACAAGGTGGGAAGAGCTAGAAGGCAACGGAGATGGGATTTATAAGACGAATGTTGCGAATATCTTGGACTGCCACAGTACCTAACTCCGATTTAATTGAAAAGGTTAGTGAAAGTAGAACATTATATACAATATAAGAAGGAGACAACATTCTTTGCTCGTGTAATAAGAGGAGAGTTATTGGAGAACATAATAACTGGTAAGGTGTTCTGGTTCTGAAAAGGACAATCGACGTGGGATGCCACGATCATAACACGATAATGATGAATTGTTTAACAAGTACTGTTTAATTTCCTCCCCACAAGAGCCGTGATAACACTGTTAACAAGTTTTTCAAAATGATGCAACAAGTCTAACAAAATGATGCAACAAGTCTAACAAAATGATGCAACAAGTCTAACAAAAGGATGCAACAAGTCTATCAAAATGATGCAACAAGTCTGTCAAAACGCAAGAAGTCTATCAAAATGATGCACAACGTCTATCAAAATGATGCAATACGTAGGCGAACGCTCAAACATTGAGCTGCCTAGTGCGATTAGAACTAGGATAGTTAGGCACGGCGCTGAGTGACACTCATGGCCAGCTTGTTGAGACTTAAGGACAAGAGACGATAGCAACGACAGGGCATCTATTATAATGTTGTGACCTTGTCAATTCAAGTTCTTCACTCAGTAAGGTGATTACTTTACTTACGTTATATATGCGTGTGTATGTGCATGTGTGTAACAAATACAGAGCTTCTGTAGATAATTCTAAAGGAAAAGCAATAATGTGTACGTTAACTTATTAAAGTAACATAAACGTACGTCAACTTATTAAATTAACAAAAACGTACGTCAACTTATTAAAGTCACATAAACGTACGTCAACTTATTAAAGTAACATAAACGTATGTCAACTTATCAAAGTAACATAAACGTATGTCAACTTATTAAATAAAGTAACATAAACGTACATCAACTTATTAAAGTAACAAAAACGTACGTCAACTTATTAAAGTCACATAAACGTACGTCAACTTATTAAAGTAACATAAACGTACGTCAACTTATCAAAGTAACATAAACGTATGTCAACTTATTAAATAAAGTAACATAAACGTACGTCAACTTATCAAAGTAACATAAACGTATGTCAACTTATTAAATAAAGTAACATAAACGTACGTCAACTTATTAAAGTAACAAAAACGTACGTCAACTTATTAAAGTCACATAAACGTACGTCAACTTATTAAAGTAACATAAACGTACGTCAACTTATTAAAGTAACATAAACGTACGTCAACTTATTAAATAAAGTAACATAAACGTATGTCAACTTATTAAATAAAGTAACATAAACGTACGTCAACTTATTAAAGTAACATAAACGTACGTCAACTTATTAAAGTAACATAAACGTATGTCAACTTATCAAAGTAACATAAACGTACGTCAACTTATTAAAGTAACAAAAACGTACGTCAACTTATTAAAGTCACATAAACGTACGTCAACTTATTAAAGTAACATAAACGTACGTCAACTTATCAAAGTAACATAAACGTATGTCAACTTATTAAATAAAGTAACATAAACGTACGTCAACTTATCAAAGTAACATAAACGTATGTCAACTTATTAAATAAAGTAACATAAACGTACGTCAACTTATTAAAGTAACAAAAACGTACGTCAACTTATTAAAGTCACATAAACGTACGTCAACTTATTAAAGTAACATAAACGTACGTCAACTTATTAAAGTAACATAAACGTACGTCAACTTATTAAATAAAGTAACATAAACGTATGTCAACTTATTAAATAAAGTAACATAAACGTACGTCAACTTATTAAAGTAACATAAACGTACGTCAACTTATTAAAGTAACATAAACGTACGTCAACTTATTAAAGTAAAAACTACCCTTTTCCATTTCTTGGGGCGTGCTAGTTACGTGATGCCGGCCTTATATGTTTATATACCAACCGGCACACGACGGATGCTGTGGTGATGACCACACCATTAGACTTGACGTCTCACAATATTTCCTGGTACGCATTTTAGGCTGGGTCAAACTGGGTCAATATACTCGACCACCAGTCAAACATGCTAGTATTTTGTGTATACCGAGTGTATACTCTAAGTTACATCAGAAAAACAAAAAGTTACACCACAGCAGCAAAATGTTACCCCCCCCCCCCCCCCCCCCCCCCCAAAAAAAAAGTTACACCATAAAAGAGAAAAGTTACACCAGAAAAAGAAAAAGTTACGCCACAAAAGCAAACAGTTACACCACACAAATACAAACAAACAAACAAACACTTACACCACAAAAGCAAATAGGTTTCATAAGAAAAGAATATGTAATGTAGTTGCCAATGGTAACAAATGGTAATGTGTTTGGTATTTTTTAAGCGCTCGCTTTGAACTTAAGCGTAATCCATACACACTACTTCCAGTAGTGCTGGACTGAATTTTGCGTGTGAATTATTACCTTTCCCTATTGAGAGTGTCCCTCGCCATCAGGCGAATCCACTCCGACTTCAGAGGCTGTGTTTGGTATAAATTGAAGTGAGTGGCCCGTGCTCTCCAATGTAAGTTTAGCTCCTTGGCATAGACTGAACAACTGTCATCTACTGCCGATAGTACCTTGCAGTGTAGGGTTAGTGGGGTTTTGGGCCGGAGGAAATCAGACCGCCTGGCTAGTGCAGTGGCCGCGAATTGTGCGAAATTGCCCCCGACAGAACAAAAACAAAAGCACTGAACGGACAATCACAGACACTTGCACGCTCATTCTCCACTGCTCTTACCTGCCCAGCACGAATTGCCTCCTGGACTCCCACATCCGTCAGGTCAGCGTCGTGAGCGAATCCACAGAACAGGTTCTTCTGCGTGTACTCGCTCTCCCCGTGTCTCAGGATCACAAACTTATACACAGCCTCCTCCATAGTCTGGGCATGCACGCAAGGCTGACAACTTGGCGGAGTCGCACTGTTTAGTTACAACTTCGTATATTCTCACATTACTCGAATAGGCAGTGTCAGCTATCGCACAATGTGTAAATCACTGTTCATTGAAATCGCAGGTCGTTAACACAACTATCAAATTAACCGTGTGTCTGTAATCACACTTGTAAATGTAACCAGTTCTTTAACGCTTAGTTCACATTAGATAATCTAACGCATAGTTCACGTTAAAACATTCACACGTAAGTCCCTTGTCTAGAACCTTGTGGACGACACAAAGAAAAACAATTAACACTCATAGTCCATGAGATACAAATTGAAATAACAAAATCAGAAAACAACATAACGGTCCCTTTCTGGACCGACTCACAACATGCCCGTTGAATCGATGGACTGAACGAACGACTTCCAGGTCGCACTACGACCCGTTCCTTGGGTCACACGTCCCCACGTGGATGACCGCGGCCGCGACATTTAGCCCCCTGTGCCAGAGAGAACTGGTGGTGTTCAGCGCGGGATGCTTCAACACGAGTTCACGTTGAATACTGACCTTTCCACGTGACCTTTTTTGAATACCACAGAGTGCAGCGTCACCGTCTGCCTAAGGAATGCAAACATGTCCCTGTGAATAGATCTCACTTAACACATTCATTTCAAAACACGCAAACACACACTTCATTAATTCATTGACAACTCAATAACATAAACAACTGTATGTAGACACACAATATAAATAATTGCTATGAGAATTCTGGGAATCTGTGAAGGATGACACGTTGCCGGCCATCCACAACAACTGTAAGGACATCTTCGTTATTCTTTCAAGGGGAGTAAAGGAATGCGTCACACATTGTTATGTACCTCAAACTTCAGCCTGTCCTTTCTCGGCATGCATTTGAGTAAGGTTTTCTTTCTCTAGACAGATTATATCTCAGATAAAGGGCTCTGTATACATGCAAGAGGTTTTCTTTCTCAACAATTTTACCTGGATAGTGGCCTAGCAGCCTACTCTTTACAATTCTAAACTGTTGTATGGTGTTTCAGCACAGCTTACACACGGGATCTCCTAATTTACACCCTTGTCTGACATGGACATTTTGAGGGAAGCTAAGTCGCAAAGACCGTGTCATAAACATTAGAAAGAAGCACACATTATGAGAGGACAACAACTGGAACATGTAGTGACAACCGGAAATATTTGTCAAAACATTGACAGAGGAAGACAGGAGGAGAAACTTCTTGAGTCTTGTGCCATGGCACGAATGATTCGTGTGCCATGTCGTCGGAGATCGCAGTTTGTGGAGAATCATGATCGCCCACGCCAGCCGGTAAAACACTGGATGGTGATGATGATGCTGATGATGATGATCCGTGAAGCCAGGTGTCTTATCCCACTACCCAAGCGATCACGGGTGGACGTTTGAGATGAGATACTAATAGTTCATGGAAAATTACAAGACCCAATCTGAGATTGAACCCCATGTGGACCTCCAGCCACGGTTCTCTCGTGCTAAGGTTTTCTATCTGTGGCCTTCTGTCTGCTGCCTCTTCGTCTGCCTCACTTCCTCTTTCAATGACAGCGAACAATCAAGATCTTTTAATCACTTCCTCTTTCAATGACAGCGCACAATCAAGATCTTTTAATCACTTCCTCTTTCAATGACAGCGCACAATCAAGATCTTTTAATCACTTCCTCTTTCAATGACAGCGCACAATCAAGATCTTTTAATCACTTCCTCTTTCAATGACAGCGCACAATCAAGATCTTTTAATCACTTCCTCTTTCAATGACAGCGCACAATCAAGATCTTTTAATCGCTTCTTTTCTCTTTATTCACCACCAGTCCACGATACCTTTGGAATTTTGAGTTTATTCAATGCGAGCTGAACACTGAAATCATGTATTTATCCCCATAGAATAATTGTAAAAACAATACGAATGAGTGTATAAGCTCTCCCGTGTCACAAAATGACATCATACATCCACGTTTTACTGCTAAAAGCCAGCTTATTATTATTGTCTTTAGCCTAGTCAGACATACAGCCTATTTCAAGAAACGTAATTCTTCCAAGCTAACGCGCTAGCGTTGCGGTTGGAAAGCTGCGCTGACAATAGCATGAGCGGAGAAGGATAAGGGTTCGATACCTGCCTGGGCTCGTAGTTTGCAATTCATATTACCATACCTTTTCCTATGTCACTGTAACATGCATAATAGATACATATGTGCGAAGATGAGTACTTGGATAGACAGAAAGTAATAATGACCTGTAGTCAATGTGTGACCCTTTGAAATTAAAGTTCGTTCGACTGACCACCTATCCTTTCGTGCACTCATGCCTAAAAAAAAATAAATAACAAGATAGTCTTCACTTATCACTTCACATCCCACAGCAGATTTAGGCTTCGGTACGTATATGTGTTTTGCGTTAGCCTTTTCGGTCCCAAGCAGCGCGTGATGTGCCATTAGCTATTCCACAAGAACCCCAAATGTCTCGTGAAACGTTTTAGTTTTAACATTTTGTCAGCGCATACAAAGAAATCTGACTACCCCAGTGGCAACTTTGGTCATCTTACGTTCTTACAACACTGTTGACTGTTGTACTACAACTTGTAGTTGTTTGTTTTCGTGGGGGTACCATTTAATGGAGAAAAAAAAAAATGAAAAGACGAGTTGAGTCCAAAACATTCACGGACTGAAAGAGTTACTATACAAATGACAACAGAAGCAGATATCGCTGACTTTATCCGGCTCGAAATATAAACGACAGCGGTAATCAAGTGGCAGATACTGAAATATCGATAACTGGTTCAGGGAAGCAAGGGGCAATTCCCGTCAATGGAGAAGAAACCATTATAAGATTATAAATGAGCTCTGACATCGACAAGTGAAGAGGAAATACAAGATAGAAGACCTCAGCACCGGGGATATCGTTTCCACTTCAGGATCAAAACATACGGGGCTTACTATCAGCATAGATCTGACATTTGTTTTCAAGAACCATTGGTATCTGATAGCATACGTCCTACTGATCGCTATGGTAGTGAGGTTGGATATTTAGTCTTTTCCGTGTCCGCCTCAGACAAAGATGTTATTTGGTTCGAATTACAACATAGGTCTGGGCATTTTTACAAGAACCATTGATGCCTAGTGATTTTGTTGTAATATATCGGGGATATTGTTTCCACTTCAGGATGAAAACATACAGGGCTCACTATCAGCATAGATCTGAGATTTGTTTTCAAGAACCATTGGTATCTGATAGCAAACGTCCTACTGATCGCTATGGTAGTGAGGTTGGATACTTAGTCTTTTCCGTGTCCGCCTCAGACAAAGAAGTTATTTGGTTCGAATTACAACATAGGTCTGGGCATTTTTACAAGAACCATTGATGTCTAGTGATTTTGTTTTTATTTGCACTCGCTCACTTTGAGCTCAAGCTTATCCCATACACTTAATACTACTCCAAGTTACTAGACTAATTATTGTGTGTGGGTTAGCTTCCCTACTACCAGTGTCCCTCTAGTCCAACTGACCGATGAAAGGATTGAACCCGCTACATCCACATCAGCACACCGGCAGTTTAAGAGCAAACGCTATTATATCAAACTTGCTCTAATCTCTCGAGCAGTAAGATCAGAATTATAGTCTTCGAGGATAAGGACCAACAAAAAAAAGGCGGTTAAGCTACTGTTATTAACAAACTTGATCGGAGGAAAGGGGGGGGGGGGGGGGGGGGGAAGAGCTACTAACGAATAGATATTGCTTGTTGTCTTGGGGGCAATCTATCTAGAGCAGTAGTTCTCAGCCGGTTGGAAATTCTTCCCCCCCCCCCCCGGGGGGGGGGGGGGGGATTTTAGGGTTTCCGGGGGGGGGGGGGGGGGGAATTTAAGAGTATGTCAAGATCACGTTAATACAAGAACCGATTACTTGATATTGTTTTCCCTCCATACTTGACGGTTATGTACTTATCGTCCTTCTTAAATACGTTTTATAACGTGAGTAGACCCGCAAATCAAATTGTATGTAGACGTCTAGACTTTTTCTAGTATGTGTTATTAAATTTAGCTTCCATCTTTACGTATACTGTTTAAAAAAATGGGGGAGGGGGGATTTATAAGGAGGAAATACGAAAGGGGGGGGGGGACGTTCTGAACATATTGTGAAGGGATGCATAGGCCAAATAAAGGTTGGGAACTACTGATCTAGAGGGATTAAACTTTGACACAAATGCATACTGAAATCGACACACTGACCTTTAATGTGCCTAACTGCGTGTGACGCACTCCAATCCACAAAGAAACCCGGAAAAGTAGAACCGCTAATTCTAATTCCTCCAGTTTCCATATATTGTCTAGTGAATCTGGTGATATCTACTCCTTTTCTTTCCTTCTATGAGCCTCAATTGAACCCGTGAATGTGTGTCTCCTGTCAGACACTGCACCGCGGGAGTGAAGTGACTAACTTCACATACATTAGCAAATCTGAAACCTCTGCACTGCACCAGTATATGGCATAGCAAAATGAAACTGGATCTCAAACACACCTGTTTTTGTTTCACGTGTGCCTTTTTATTTCATTGTGTATTCACATACCAGCTTGATTCATTTTATATTCACATATACCATTTTTAATTTTACATTCACATATGCTCTTTTGTTTCGTTTTGTATTCACATATGCAAGGTCGCGTCAATATGAGGTGGCGGTTATCAGTTCCCGGAAACGCCGCTTTTCTTGTTCATGGCAATCTGTACTCGACCGCAGCCTCGTGACACTGGACTCGTTCAAGAAATTAACCAGGACTAGTTGTTAAGCCAGTCCTTCACTATACAAGACCGAGAGAGAGAGAGAGAGAGAGAGAGAGAGAGAGAGAGAGAGAGAGAGAGAGAGAGAGAGAGAGAGAGAGAGAGAGAGAGAGAGAGAGAGAGAGAGAGAGAGATAAACAGACAGGCGGAAGTACAGACGGATAAGCAGACAGACGGACAGACAGATAGATAGATAGATAGATAGATAGATAGATAGATAGATAGATAGATAGATAGATAGATAGATAGATAGATAGATAGACAGGCCGGCCAAGCGGCACTCAGTGAGTGATGTGGTCAATCTCACCAGTCGCCTGAGGTCCCAATAAGTGTCCTACTGCCCAGTTTATGAAGACAATAAATGTCCTACTGTCCAGTTTATGGAGACAATAAATGTCCTACTGCCCAGTTTATGAAGACAATAAATGTCCTACTGCCCAGTTTATGAAGACAATAAATGTCCTACTGTCCAGATTATGGAGACAATAAATGTCCTACTGCCCAGTTTATCAAGACAATAAATGTCCTACTGCCCAGTTTATGAAGACAATAAATGTCCTACTGTCCAGTTTATGGAGACAATAAATGTCCTACTGCCCAGTTTATGAAGACAATAAATGTCCTACGGCCCAGTTTATGAAGACAATAAATGTCCTACTGCCCAGTTTACGAAGACAATAAATGTCCTACTGTCCAGATTATGGAGACAATAAATGTCCTACTGCCCAGTTTATGAAGACAATAAATGTCCTACTGCCCAGTTTATGAAGACAATAAATATCCTACTGTCCAGTTTATGGAGACAATAAATGTCCTACTGCCCAGTTTATGAAGACACTAAATGTCCTACTGTCCAGTTTATGGAGACAATAAATGTCCTACTGCCCAGTTTATGAAGACAATAAATGTCCTACGGCCCAGTTTATGAAGACAATAAATGTCCTACTGCCCAGTTTACGAAGACAATAAATGTCCTACTGCCCAGTTTATGAAGACAATAAATGTCCTATTGCCCAGTTTACGAAGACAATAAATGTCCTACTGCCCAGTTTATGAAAACAATAAATGTCCTACTGCCCAGTTTATGAAGTAGGAACGACCCCGAAGCCAAAGGTCACGAAATATGTCGGCTCGAGGCTGTCAGTCCGCCTGTCTGTTTACCTCTCTGCTTGCCTGCCTGTCTAACTTGACAATGATTTTCTGGGCAACTAAATACCTATTTCCTTCATAGCATTACTAACAACGACACCGAAAAAACACATTTAACAAAGTAACGCTATATTATTTAGTTCACAATAAGCTTATAATTGACAGTAATTCAACTTTTTGACGAAAATGTTGGAACGCGATATGCAGGATTGCGAACTGCATCAGTAACACCTGCGTAAAATAATCCCATTTGTTAAACAGAAAACATGTAGCTTCAAACATTATATCTCTATATTACAAAATCACTGCTTTAAATATTAGAGTACATCAATGCTTTATGCTTTGTAAATTATCATTTATGTAAATGATCTTTCCTTACATCTTTCGTCGTACTGCGTTCTATTTACAGACGACTGTACAGTCCATACAAATACTCAAATTTCACAGTTGTCTTTGCATTAAGAATTAGTATAGTTAAGCTAAAATTTACTTGCATATCCGTTACATGACGTCGCAGTCAACCCCATCATTTTTTGACTGTCTGTGATGTCTTGGAAATTTTACGTTCGGTAGTTTGCTAGTGCTTTCTGAACGATCAGCACTCATACCATTGTATGAAAACCAATGTGAGGCGGTATGATGCCAAATCACCCGCAGCTGTGTTTCGAAGGCGGTATGCGGGATTGCGAACTGCGTCCGTCATCCCTTCACCACAGTGCGAGTTAAGGCTAATAGTTAAGTGGAGCCATGCAAAATTCAGAAAGAAGCAGTTGTTATTTGTTGGCCACTGTCGTGTCCTCCTTTAAAGTGTCGTTCCTGGAGTGAGGAGAGTCGACACCCACATTATAATATTTTTTTTCCCTCTCAATATTCTGGAGAATCCACCAGCTTCCGTCCAACACACTCCATCAGCCTATGGACACCTTTTCCTATCACTCTCTCTCACTGTCGTACTATGCTCCCTCTCATACTTCCCAACGCAACATACTCAACAACTCTTGCTTCTAGAAATTAATAAAGATTAATTTATTAAAAGAAAAGTGTAACGTGTATGAGACGTGTATGCGAAGAAAATGTGTGACGTGTTCTATAAAGTGTGTAGAATCGGACTCTCAGACCACAACCCAGTCAGCTGATCCCAGCAAGGATAGATCACAGCACGTTACGTCAGAACATGTACATCTCACCCAGTGCCGAAACCATCTTGCCGGATACTGCTTTGCCTCTGTAGACCTCTGGTAATCCAATTTCATGATCATCCGAAATAGACACCGGTGGTATTAACAGTTAATCATGGACCGGTTGCACCCTACACAATGTCCGTTCCTATCGTTCCTAAAAAAAAATGCACAAGTCCTTTGTAGTGTGTACACAGTTACTAATGTTAATTGTTAATGTGATTGATCCTCACTCGTGTCCATCTAGCCTCACGTATCATGTCTTGTGTTCTATTACACGAGATTATATCACACTAGGCACTATTAGACTTAATGTTCTCAGTTAGTTACTACTGTCTGATGCTGTGTGGTGCATCAGTAATCATCACTCTCTTTGGTGAATCAACTTCCTTCTAGCTTTAGTTACGTTCTGTATGCAACTTTATTGATTGTTGAACTGGTGTTCTTCCGAATGGGATTTGATTCTTTCCCAAAAACTTGTTGAGTTTCCTTGGATCTGGTAGGGAACCTAGGATAGAAACAACACATCTGGTGATAGTACTAGTCACTGATCCTTTCGGCTGAGTGTAAGCCTATCGCCTTGCTTAATGATCTTTAGCTAACTAGACTTAGTCATAGAGCAGATTAGCTACCCACCTAGAGCTGAATCAGGCTATGACAAAGAAAGACCCATACAGAGTGCAAAACCCCAGCGGGCAAGTTCCCCGTCTCCCAATTATCCATCAGTACTCTATTCTTAACTAGCAGAGCTAATATCACTATTCTACTCTAACTAGTTTCCACTAACAGTGCTAATCATCACACTATAGTTTAACAAGGCCACAGTCTATATTAATTTTAACGAATATATTATAATAGGTTATACCTTACAGCACTGCAGTTTACACTAAATTACATCTAATGGTAGCCATACAGGCTCGTGTAAACTAAATCAAATATCTCCTTCACACGTTAGATGTTCTAACTGCTGCAGTGACAAGCATGTCTGCCTAAATCCACATTTTCAAGTTCCCCTAGTTGGTCCCAACTCGGGTTTATATGGAAACTACCAAAGTTGGCCACGTGACGTTATCCTTTATGCCCCCACACAGGTGGCACATTGGCAGATCATCCCCTGTCAGGGATCCATCCCCCCTCTGGCTCCCTCAATGTTAGATTTGTCATCACTGGTTTAGACATCCAAAACAATCTAGAGAGTTACTGTCGAGTTCCAACAAAGAGTTTCGATACCAAGCTGCCAATCATGGTTTTCCAAACAAGCTTACATTGCGCACGTGACGTTGTTCATGTCCGGCAGGTGTTCCACTGTTTTCAATAACCAGCCCTTAAATTTCTGTCATGTGGTGACAGTCAAATCCTCCATTCCGTCTGATGTCCGGAACTATAGATGACAAACGGAACCATTCCATATCCTGAGCGGGCAATTATATGTGATTTTAACTGTTATGAACTGCCAACGCGTTGTATCCCTTCCTTCTCACTCACCACCAAATGTGTATATGGGCTGACCCGATGTAACCCGTGCAGCTGTGTTTACTCTGTTAGTACAACTGTTGTGGCCTAGAAAATATACGCCAAGCAAACGTCGGTATTATTATCTGGTTAACTCATGGCGATCTCGTGACATAGGCCCCCTCTTAAGAGAGTAGTCCATCTCACTCTTTTCCACCATGAGTTTAATCCAGATGATTCATTCTTCTTCTTCAGGAGCTGGGTGTCTTGACAAGAAATCCGCTCCAACATTTTCCTTCCCAGGAATGTACTCTACTGTGAAATTATAAGGTTGAAGTAACAACGACCACCGCATCAAACGTGCGTTGAGCTTCTGAGAAGTAGCCAGGAACATCAGGGGCTGATGATCCGACTGGACCCGAAACTTAACTCCATACAAATAGGGCTGGAATTTTTGCACTGCCCATACGAGGGACAAGCACTCTCTCTCGACGGTTGAATAATTCCTCTCCGCCTGTAGAAGTTTCTTACTTGCGTATGCCACAGGTTTCAAAACCGAAGCATCGTCTTTTCCTTCCTGTAACAAAGCGGCTCCAATTCCAATCGCACTCGCATCCGTTCTCAACACAAATTGTTTGGAAAGGTCAGGGAGCTGTAATACAGGTTTGCTGACCAAGGCCTCCTTTAACTGACTACTAGGCATTCTCACATTCTGGTGTCCAAATGATTTGGTCCGGGAATCCCTTTTTCAAGGTTTCCGTCAACGGAGCTCCCAGTTCCGTGAAATGTGGGATAAATTTGTGGTAGAACCCACACAACGAGAGAAAAGATCGCACATCCTTCTTCGTTTTTGGCCTTGGTGCATTTCTGATTTTCTCCAGGTTCTTCTCTTCTGGGACAATGTGTCCTGGAGTGATGGTGTGACCTAGAAATTCCAGAGTCTGGTAACCAATCATGCACTTGGTTGGACGAGCAGTAAGCCCTGCTTCCGTGAGCCTATTAAACACTCTCTCCAAGGATTGTAAGTGGTCATCCAAGCTGTCACTGGAAATCAGAATATCATCCATGAATGAGATGATGGACGGATCCTGTAAAGGATCAAGTAAAGTCCTCATCATGCGTGTAAACACACTAGGTGCATTGCTGAGTCCAAAGGGCATGACCTTGAATTCGTAGTGTCCACTGGGTGTACTGAAAGCTAACAGTGGTCGAATCTCCGGTTTGACTGGTATCTGATAGTACCCCCGACTCAGATCCACCTTTGAAAAGTACCGAGCCTTATGGAGCCTAGCGAATAACTGAGTTGGATTCGGCAAAGGTTCCACCTGAAACTGTGTATGACTGTTCAGAAGTCGGTAATCTATACACAACCGGTGTTCTCCACTTGGTTTCCGTAACAAAACTACCCCCGCATTGTATGGGGATGTGGATGGTGCAATCACGTCATCCTCCAGCAGTTTTTGTATTTCCTCCTCCAGGGCCTTTTCTTTAGAGAATGGCACTGGGTAAACCTTTTGGCGAACAGGCTCCTGTGTGGTCAAAGTCATCTCGAACTCAACCAACCTCGTTCGTCCTGGTTTATCAGTAAGTATCTCCTTATGAGACTTGAGAACCTGGGTTATCCTTTCCCTCTCCTGGGAGGTCAGATCAGGGTTCACTTGCACATCCCTATAGGTTTCCTGGTGTTCCAAGGGATATTCCCTGCCCTCGCTGGTTCCCACTTCTGTCTCCACTGCAACTGCCATTGCCATGAGGTGAGCTGCCTTGTCTCCGGGTCTCTCTTCGTATTTCCGGAAGAGATTGATATGGAAAATCTTCGACTTTCCCCGGATCCGGATCTGATAGTTGGTTCTGGATATCACCCTTTCCACGGGAAATGGTCCTTGCCAACCTATCTCCAGTTTGTTGTTTCCCGTTGGGAGTAGCAACAAAACTTTATCTCCCACCTCTAGAGATCTTTCTTTAGACCTACGGTTGTAGTAAGCCGCATGTCTTTTCCTGGCCTTTTTCAAGTTTTGATTTGCCAGAGTCCATCCCTTGTGGAGTTTTTCTTTCAGTTCCTCCACGTATTTATAGGATGAGATCACTTCTTCTGACGTCCCCTCTTCAGTCCAACTCCTCAACATGGCTTCCAACGGTCCTTTGATTGGACGACCAAACAGCAACGTAGCGGGTGGTAGTCCTGTTGAGCCATGAGGAACTTCCCGATAGGCAAAGAGTGCTGCTGGGATATATTCATCCCACCTATCAGGTTTTTCCTGCGCTAGTTTCCTGAGCATTGTCATCAACGTGCCGTTGAAACGCTCCACTTGTCCATTGGCTTGAGGGTGGTAAGGGCTGGTATGTATGTGATTAGAGTGAAACACCCTAAATACCTCCTCCATGAGTTTTCCACAAAACTGAGATCCATTGTCCGTCAGAATTTGATCCGGAAAGCCTAATCTGGTAAAGGCCTCCATCAGTGCGTCCGCCACTCGTTTCGAGTCAATCGTGTTCAACGGTATAGCCTCACCCCACATTGTACAGCAATCCACCATTGTGAGTATATACATGTTCCTCTTCCTAGTCCTGGGAAGTGGACCCACGATATCGATGGCTACCCTCTCGAAAGGAGAGTTCATGATGGGCATCTCACCCAACACCACCTGTGCTGTCCAGTGTTTTGGTGCCACCCTCTGGCACTCAGGGCATGACTTAACATACCGACGCACATCATCTGTCATTCCCGGCCAATAGTAGTGGCAGGAAATTCGCTGCATGGTGGCGGCAATACCCATGTGTCCACTAAAGGAGATGGTATGCCCCATATGAAGAATCTGGGACCGGTGAGCTTTCGGGACGACCAACTGACCGTATAGGTTGTCTCCCCTTCCTGCTCTCCTGTAGAGTATCCTATTCTTCGTGTAGTACTGCCCCCGTCCAGGTGGATCAGCACTTTTCTGCAGCTTTCTGTAGCAAGGACGTAAAGTATCATCCTCACTCTGGGCAGTTCGTAGCTCCCCCGGCATTGGGTTAGTCACAATTGCGTCTGCCTCTTCCGTTTTCTTCTGAGAGCGAGTCTGCATTGCTCCCATATGGATTGGCTCCCTGGGCATTCCCAGAAAGACATACCGGCAACCTAGGATGACTGGAAAAATGGGATCGGTCAATACAGCGGCCTTGATGGTGCCGGTGACGTACCTTGAGCGAATCTCCACATTAGCAATGGGCAACTTCATGGTTACAGCACTCTTCTGTGCAGGCTGTATATCCAATGTCTCACCTGTGAATTGTTCTGGATGTACCAGATCCGCAGAAATCACGGCCTCCCCGTCCAGTCCTGTGTCATATAAACACTCCACTTGACGACCGTTAACCTCTACCAATTCCACTACAGGTGGTTTTTCCTGGTCTGGAGTCTCTTCCTCGGCCTCGACCTGTTCGGTGGGCTCCACCTTAGGTTTCCCCGGGCACACGACGAATTGAGTGTCTCCTGACTTTCCCCTGCAGTCAATAGCATTGTGCGTGTTTGACTTGCATTGGTTGCACCAGTTCCCTGTCCTAGATTTTCTAGTGCCGGACTTGAGTGAGCTCTCCTGGTGGCGAGCTTCCTTGTTGACCTTGGCATTTTCCGTGACAACCTCCTTGGAAGTCACTTGACATGCTGCGAAGTGAGGGTTCTTAGCCTTCGATTTGCAGTCCCTCGTATTGTGAGAGGGTGACTTACAAATTGAACACCACTTCTCCGACCACGGTCGTTTAGGTGTAGAGCTTGAAGTGCTCTTGCTTCCCTCCTTCTTCTTCTCTGAACTATCCTCTGATTTTTGCACATAAGGTTCCCACTTTTTGGTTCCTGAGTTTTTGGCTTTCTTCTTGTCATGTTTCTCTTGACTTTTGGTGTTGGTGGAAAGGGTTTCCCCTGCCTCCCCATGTACCTCGACGAACCGTTCTGCTAATTTAGTCACGAGGTCAATACGTTCCGCTCCTTGTTCTCCCAGGAACGTCCTGAGAGGTTTAGACATTTGCTTCTTCAGCTGGTCGACCACCATGAGCTCTTCCAGACTCTCATAGTCATGTGTGAACCCAGCCAAATCCATCCACTTATGGAGATAAGATTTTAGACGCAAACTGTAGGCTGCAAACAACTCCCCCGGTTCTCGTTTCGCTGCTCGAAATTTTTTCCGGTAGGTATGTGACGTAACCTCGAATCGTTTCAGCAGAGCCGTCTTTAACTCGTCATAATTGTTCTCATGTCCTGGTGGCAGGCGAGTATAAACCTCGTATCCGGTCCCGCGTAATCCCTGGGATAGCTTAAGATTCCATTTGTTACGCTCTAGACCCATAGCAACTGACATAGCCTCGAAGCGTTGAAGGTACTGGTCAATCTTCTCTTTGTCCTCCTCATAGACCGCTAAAGGAAACTTCATAGCATGGTACCCATGTCCACCTACTGGTGTTGATCCTGGGATGGTGTCGTGAAATACTGAGAGTTAATGATTCCCAGATAGACGACTGTATACACCGACTAACCAGGTAGAAGAAGGGTTAACAAACGAAGCAGTAAGGGTAACAAACAAAGGAGTGACCAGGCGCATGTGTTTATAGGTCAAGACAGGAAAGGGGGCCGCTAACCACACAGGTAAACTGTCGAGTGGAAAAATTGGTTTGCGACAAAAGCAGAGAGTATTATTGGACAGCATATTGCGGTATGGATATGAAACGGTTCAGAGCTGTAATTTTCCACTAACGATGATAATGAAGTCTGGATGTGAGGTGTCCAGCAATGTCAAGGACTATGCGGCACAGATGACCTATAAAAGAGTGGCTACGTCTTTGTGAGAGGAGAGTGTGTTTCTTAGGTTTCGGGAGAGAAGGATTATGAAAAGGGATGTGCTGCGTTCAGAAGAACGTTTGTGTATTTATGGTGCATTAGTACTCCCAATTCAGTAAAGGATGTTTATAAGGTTTCCATACCAGTGCGGGACTTATCAACTAAGAGATAACACAGATGGCTGTGGTCAAGATCACCCTGTGTTGATAACCCACAAGAAAGCACTTTAAAGTAATAAAGCACGACACTTGTGCATAAGAAAGGAAAGAAAAGAATTGTCATCGTAAGAAGTAAGGAGGACAGAACGGAAAATAGAGATCATACAAACTAAAGAAAAAAAAACTCAAATTACTCAGTATCGAAGAGTTGCAAGGGGCATACCAAATGCCTATACCAATTACGAACTATCCAGTGTAGAACTTTTACAGGACAAAAATAGAGAATACTAGAAACTCGATGTGTTTTCCAGGATGGAATTAAGAACGCTATAAGAAAGTAACGAACATTCAGTTTAAGCTGACAGCATATAGTGATCGGTTTAAGTACATTGATACAGTGGTGAACATTTTTCATTACAAAAACAAAACGGATATATCTACAGACTCAAGCAGACGGAGCATTCAGGGTGAGACCGTTCTGTTGTATCTATGTATCGTCCTGTACTTTAGCCGAGAGAAGAGACGAGAGAAGACACGGAGACTATCTATCAACATCTTATCTGGCAGCCACACTAGAAGAACATACCCACTACATAGACAATATCCATACATACACCAGACATAGTTTTTATTAATAAATCTTTTATTTATTGTTGAAAGGAACTGTTGTCTGAGTATGTGTTGAGAGAATAATAGAGAGAGTGAAAGAAATAGATATATGGAAGGGAAGACAGAAGAGAGGAGTGTAGACCAAAGTCAGTCAATAATCCCAACAGATAATAAGTTTAAAGATGTGCTTGTTGATTCCAATCTCCTCTCGGGAAATAACAGGACATAATTGGTGGAGCGAGCGGGATACGTACATACATTATACCCATATGACCTGAATGCATATTGGCACAGGCATAGCGGAGTACCTGCATGTTGGGACATACTGATTGGAATAAAAAGAAGTATACATTGATGACTTTTAATGGAAGGACGTCCATTGGATATATGGTGCCATTACATTTATGGTAGAAACATTTCATTAATGCTGGTGACTTTACAGTGAGAAAGTTCCAGACAGAGTGAATGTGGATAGGTGGTAAGACACATTACATACCTAGTCACACGGTCACACGTCTACATAAGTCTTTATCCTATATCTCCTCTTGTGGATGAGAGAGTGGTTGTGATGTACTGTGTGGTGTTGTAGATTAATATATTTAATAGACATAGATAAATGATATAGGTTCTAGGTAGATTATCTGTTTATAGTGAGTACTCTTTACTGCCTTGAGGTGTCTTTACGCAACGTGCTGACTTATCTGCTGTAACTATGGCGACTCCTAAAGTAACTACAGCCGAACTGAGGGCCAACGGGGAGGCAATTGGTTTAGCTGGTTCCGAGCTAACTGATTACATACAAGAAAGAGAGCGAGAGTTTCGTCAAGCGGAAAGAGAGGAGCGGAAGACCCAGTTGGAAGCAGAAGAAGCCCACAAGATAAGGGAACATGAATACCGCATGCGAGAGCTGGAGCTCAAGACACAAACTAAGGGAGAAATAGATGGAGTGGAAGGAAGTTCTTCGTCACCTGGTGCAACCCACATGAGTGGACATGGTTACCATGCCATGAAGTTTCCCTTAGCTGTCTACGATCAGTCTAAGGAACGCTTTGACCAGTACGCATCTCGTTTCGAAGCAATGTCAGTCGCTATGGGGCTGGATAGGAGCAGATGGGCTCTTAAACTATCCCAGGGATTAATCGGTTCGGGATTCGACGTGTACACACGCTTACCACCAGGACAGGAAAATAATTACCAGGAATTAAAAGCCGCTTTGATGAAGCATTTTGACATCACCGCACAAACGTATAGGAAGAAGTTTAGATCGTCTAGACGAGAGCCGGGAGAACTATTCGCCGCCTACAGTTTAAGGCTTAAATCCTATCTCCAGAAATGGATGGACTTGGCAGAATTCAAGAGGGATTATGAGAGTCTCGAAGAGATGATGGTAGTCGACCAGATGCGAAAGCAAATGTCGAAACCTCTCAGAACCTTCTTGGGAGAACAAGGGGCGGAACGGATTGATGTTGTGAATAAGCTGGCGGAACGATTCGTGGAAGTACATGGTGAAACTGAGGAACTAAGTACACAAACCAAAGGTCAGGAGAAACCAGAGAAAAAGAAACCTAAAAACTGGGAAGGAGAAAAAGGGGAACCTTATATAAAGCACACAGAGGAGAGTTCAGAGAAGGTGAAGGTAGGAAACCAGAGCACCTCGAATTCTCAAGCGAAACGACAGTGGTCTGAGAAGTGGTGTTCATTTTGCAAGGCGGCCTCTCACAACACCAAAGACTGCAGATCGAAACCTAAAAGTTCTTACTTCGCAGCATGCAAAGTGATTCCTACATCGGTGATCACAGACAAGGCTGAGGTCAGCGAAGGAGAAAGGAACAAAAAGGACACACGGAAACCTAGGAAGGGAACAGGGTGCACAAACTGCCAGTCGATAACACATAATACTGTGGACTGCAGATGCAAGGCAAACGACGCCAATTGCATAACCAACCTCGAGGAATTAAAAGAGGAAGGCAAGGAAACGGTCAAGGAGATGAAAGCACTCAGGACCAAGAGAGACCACCTGTGGTTGAACTGATTGAAGTAAATGGCCAACAGGTTGCTTGTCTCTACGATACCGGTTTGGATGGGGAAGCGGTGGTGGACGCCAGCTTGGTAAGCCCAGACCAACTTACAGGGGAGACCATAGAAATACAGCCGGCAATGAGGAGTGCTGTTACCATGACGCTGCCAATCGCCAAGGTGGAGATTAAATCCAGGTACGTCACGGGCATTATTCCAGCTGCTGTATTATCTGACTCCTTATTTCCAATGATCATTGGCACGAAATATGTCTTTTTGGGGATGTCCAAACAGCCAACCCACAAGGGAACAGTAGTCAGTGGATCTCAAGGGAAGGAAAAAGAGGCAGAGACACTATGCGACAACTCAGGGATAGGAGAATTGCATACTGCCCAGAGGCAGGATACTACGTTGCATCCTTGCTACAGGAAGCTGCAAAGAAGTGCTGAGCCACCAGAACGGGGACAGTACTTTCTGAAGAATCGACTACTCTATCGGAGAGCTGGGAGGGGAGATAACCTGCACGAGCAGTGGGTGGTTCCAGAGACCCACCGTCCTCACATTCTTCAGAGTGGACACATCATAGGCGAGAATCGACATATGGGTGTCAGAGAGACCTTGCAGCAAATATCCGGCCATTATTGCTGGCCAGGAATGACCGGAGATGTACGCCGGTGGGTGAAGTCTTGTTCGGAGTGCCAGAAAGCACCACCCAACAAGCGAATTAAGAGGAAACTCGCTCTTAAAGTGGAAGACAAAGTGGAAGTGTGGAGTCCAGCAGAGACCAATATACTCCAAGTAGGATGGAAAGGACCTTATCCTGTGGAAAAGGTGGTGTCCAAGAACATCTACAAAATACGGATCGGGGAAGAGAAGAAAAATCTCCCTAGACATCTCATTAGGAAATATGAAGAGAGATCCGGGAGCAAAGCTTCGCACTTTATGGTGATGGCAGCCATTGGGACAAAGGTTACCAGTCCAGACGAAGACCAGAGATCGCCAGTACAACATAGGAGGGCCTATGGGACAGTACGTGATAGGTCAGATTTACCCAACGACAGGAGGAGGGAAATCACAAGTCAGGGAAAGGACAAGAGTGAAAGTTTCACCGGTAACCAAGTTCAGAAGGGGTGGGTAACGTCGGGAAAAGCGAGAATTACCCAGGACTCCAACCGAAGATTGGCTGACCAGATACAATATCGCCCAAGATGGTCCTGGGAGCAAAAGTCCAGGAGATTTGGGAAAGACGACTCGGTCCATCGAGGACGAGGTGGAACATCCCCAGAGGAAAAGCCGGGGGAAACCAAGAGGACATGGAAGCAGTGTTACAATCAGGATGGGACAATCCGTCTGTATTGTGAGCCGTCGCTGACGCAAGTCGAAAGTAGGTCGACCGGACGTACAGGAGCGAGGAGCCAACACTAGTTTCAGTCGTGAGTAGTATAGTAGGGTGTCAATTAGAGCGCCTACTGGATAATGAGATGAGCCATGTGAGGATCCAATCATATCATCAACACGTGATGTTAATAGCTACTTCGCAGAAGCTCAACGCACGGTGGATGTGATGGAAGTTGTTGCTGCAACTGGACTTCACAGTGGAATACATCCTTGGTAAGGAGAATGTAGGAGCAGATTTCTTATCCAGACATCCAGCTCCGGAGGAAGAAGACTAGGGTTGTGGATCATGGGAATCAAACCTACAGTGAGAAAGATTCGACGCGGTCTAATCTCTTAAGAGGGGGCCTATGTCGTGAAATACTGAGAGTTAATGATTCCCAGATAGACGACTGTATACACCGACTAACCAGGTAGAAGAAGGGTTAACAAACGAAGCAGTAAGGGTAACAAACAAGGGAGTGACCAGGCGCATGTGTTTATAGGTCAAGACAGGAAAGGGGGCCGCTAACCGCACAGGTAAACTGTCGAGTGGAAAAATTGGTTTGCGACAAAAGCAGAGAGTATTATTGGACAGCATATTGCGGTATGGATATGAAACGGTTCCGAGCTGTAATTTTCCACTAACGATGATAATGAAGTCTGGATGTGAGGTGTCCAGCAATGTCAAGGACTATGCGGCACAGATGACCTATAAAGAGTGGCTACGTCTTTGTGAGAGGAGAGTGTGTTTCTTAGGTTTCGGGAGAGAAGGATTATGAAAAGGGATGTGCTGCGTTCAGAAGAACGTTTGTGTATTTATGGTGCATTAGTACTCCCAATTCAGTAAAGGATGTTTATAAGGTTTCCATACCAGTGCGAGACTTATCAACTAAGAGATCACACAAATGGCTGTGGTCAAGATCACTCAGTGTTGATAACCCACAAGAAGGCACTTTAAAGTAATAAAGCACGACACTTGTGCATAAGAAAGGAAAGAAAAGAAGTGTCATCTTAATAAGTCAGGAGGACAGAGACGGAAAATAGAGATCATACAAACTAAAGAAAAAACAACTCAAATTACTCAGTATCGAAGAGTTGCAAGGGGCATACCAAATGCCTATACCAATTACGAACTATCCAGTGTAGAACTTTTACAGGACAAAAATAGAGAATACTAGAAACTCGATGTGTTTTCCAGGATGGAATTAAGAACGCTATAAGAAAGTAACGAACATTCAGTTTAAGCTGACAGCATATAGTGATCGGTTTAAGTACATTGATACAGTGGTGAACATTTTTCATTACAAAAACAAAACGGATATATCTACAGACTCAAGCAGACGGAGCATTCAGGGTGAGACCGTTCTGTTGTATCTATGTCATGTCCTGTACTTTAGCCGAGAGAAGAGACGAGAGAAGACATGGAGACTATCTATCAACATCTTATCTGGCAGCCACACTAGAAGAACATACCCACTACATAGACCATATCCATACATACACCAGACATAGTTTTTATTAATAAATCTTTTATTTATTGTTGAAAGGAACTGTTGTCTGAGTATGTGTTGAGAGAATAATAGAGAGAGTGAAAGAAATAGATATATGGAAGGGAAGACAGAAGAGAGGAGTGTAGACCAAAGTCAGTCAATAATCCCAACAGATAATAAGTTTAAAGATGTGCTTGTTGATTCCAACCTCCTCTCGGGAAAATAACAGGACAGATGGAGGAACCTCCAACTGCTCCCTCAGTTTCTCCATTAGATTGACTCTTGAGCTCGAGTTCCCGCATCCGGTACTCGTGCTCCCTCTTCTGTGCTTCCTGTTCAGTTTCCAGTTTCATAGCTGTTTGCTCAGCTTCAAATTTCCTAGCTGCTTGCTCAGCTTCCAATTTCCTAGCTGCTTGCTCAGCTTCCAATTTCTTAGCTGCTTGCTGAGCTTCCAATTTCTTAGCTGCTTGTTCCAACTCCATCCTTCTCAATTCCAGCTCGGCCTTTCGATCTTCCCGTTCTGCTTGACGATACTCTCTCTCCACTTCCTGTATGTAATCCGTTAGAGCAGAACCCCCCAATCCCATTTCTTCCCCCTTTGCCTTTAATTCTGCTGTGCTACGTTTAGGGGTGGCCATTATACAGAGAGGTAAGCTAGCAGGTCTAGTACAATATAACTGCAAATTACTATACCGATATATGAACAAGTACTATAAATCTAGATATTACCACACACAGCACATTCACTCAGTGACAAGAGTAGAATCAGGACCACAGACCTATGCAGACGTGTGAAGTGTGAACAGGTAAGATATTAGTCCTAACCCCTATCCACATTCACTCTAGCTGGATTCTCCAAAATGATATCTCCCTCTTATAACTAAGGATCCCGTGTCAAAAGACCCCGTTGTCAGAAGATCCCACTGTCAAAGGTTCCTGCTTGCAGGAGATCTCGCTGTCCAACGATTCCGTTTACGGGAGATCCCGCTGTCCAAAGATCCCGTTTACGAGAGATCCCGCTGTCCAAGGATCCCGTTTACGAGAGATCCCGCTGTCCAAAGATCACGTTTACGACCCCCCAATAATGTCGTGTCCTCCTTTAAAGTGTCGTCCCTGGAGTGAGGAGAGTCGACACCCACATTATAATATTTTTTTTCCCTCTCAATATTCTGGAGAATCCACCAGCTTCCGTCCAACACACTCCATCAGCCTATGGACACCTTTTCCTATCACTCTCTCTCACTGTCGTACTATGCTCCCTCTCATACTTCCCAACGCAACATACTCAACAACTCTTGCTTCTAGAAATTAATAAAGATTAATTTATTAAAAGAAAAGTGTAACGTGTATGAGACGTGTATGCGAAGAAAATGTGTGACGTGTTCTATAAAGTGTGTAGAATCGGACTCTCAGACCACAACCCAGTCAGCTGATCCCAGCAAGGATAGATCACAGCACGTTACGTCAGAACATGTACATCTCACCCAGTGCCGAAACCATCTTGCCGGATACTGCTTTGCCTCTGTAGACCTCTGGTAATCCAATTTCATGATCATCCGAAATAGACACCGGTGGTATTAACAGTTAATCATGGACCGGTTGCACCCTACACAATGTCCGTTCCTATCGCTCCTAAAAAAAAATGCACAAGTCCTTTGTAGTGTGTACACAATTACTAATGTTAATTGTTAATGTGATTGATCCTCACTCGTGTCCATCTAGCCTCACGTATCATGTCTTGTGTTCTATTACACGAGATTATATCACACTAGGCACTATTAGACTTAACGTTCTCAGTTAGTTACTACTGTCTGATGCTGTGTGGTGCATCAGTAATCATCACTCTCTTTGGTGAATCAACTTCCTTCTAGCTTTAGTTACGTTCTGTATGCAACTTTATTGATTGTTGAACTGGTGTTCTTCCGAATGGGATTTGATTCTTTCCCAAAAACTTGTTGAGTTTCCTTGGATCTGGTAGGGAACCTAGGATAGAAACAACACATCTGGTGATAGTACTAGTCACTGATCCTTTCGGCTGAGTGTAAGCCTATCGCCTTGCTTAATGATCTTTAGCTAACTAGACTTAGTCATAGAGCAGATTAGCTACCCACCTAGAGCCGAATCAGGCTATGACAAAGAAAGACCCATACAGAGTGCAAAACCCCAGCGGGCAAGTTCCCCGTCTCCCAATTATCCATCAGTACTCTATTCTTAACTAGCAGAGCTAATATCACTATTCTACTCTAACTAGTTTCCACTAACAGTGCTAATCATCACACTATAGTTTAACAAGGCCACAGTCTATATTAATTTTAACGAATATATTATAATAGGTTATACCTTACAGCACTGCAGTTTACACTAAATTACATCTAATGGTAGCCATACAGGCTCGTGTAAACTAAATCAAATATCTCCTTCACACGTTAGATGTTCTAACTGCTGCAGTGACAAGCATGTCTGCCTAAATCCACATTTTCAAGTTCCCCTAGTTGGTCCCAACTCGGGTTTATATGGCAAACTACCAAAGTTGGCCACGTGACGTTATCCTTTATGCCCCCACACAGGTGGCACATTGGCAGATCATCCCCTGTCAGGGATCCATCCCCCCTCTGGCTCCCTCAATGTTAGATTTGTCATCACTGGTTTAGACATCCAAAACAATCTAGAGAGGTACTGTCGAGTTCCAACAAAGAGTTTCGATACCAAGCTGCCAATCATGGTTTTCCAAACAAGCTTACATTGTGCACGTGACGTTGTTCATGTCCGGCAGGTATTCCACTGTTTTCAATAACCAGCCCTTAAATTTCTGTCATGTGGTGACAGTCAAATCCTCCATTCCGTCTGATGTCCGGAACTATAGATGACAAACGGAACCATTCCATATCCTGAGCGGGCAATTATATGTGATTTTAACTGTTATGAACTGCCAACGCGTTGTATCCCTTCCTTCTCACTCACCACCAAATGTGTATATGGGCTGACCCGATGTAACCCGTGCAGCTGTGTTTACTCTGTTAGTACAACTGTTGTGGCCTAGAAAATATACGCCAAGCAAACGTCGGTATTATTATCTGGTTAACTCATGGCGATCTCGTGACAGCCACCTTATGACAACACACACACTAGAACATACTGTGACAACTGAAAAGATTTGTAGAAAAAGGTGGTACAGGAAGACAGCAAAGAATATGCCTGACAACCTTTGTTCAATGTCATGAAAGGGTGTCAACGAACTGATACATGCTGTTGGAGATTAAAGTTTGTAGAGAGACGTGATCGCCCAGTCCAGTCGACAAGGTACTAGATGATGATGATGGTTATAGTGATGGAATTCTGATGCAAATAAACATTTGTAAAACAAAATGTATGTTAATAACAACCAGACAAAAACTACATACTTGAAATTCACAGAGACACGTTCAATTGTGAATAGGTTACATGTCATGAGGAAAGTGTATCTGAACACAAAGCTGCTTCAGTATTTATAGAAATCTATTCTTTAATTCCCCCGGGAAGGTTAACCCGGTCAACAAATGCCCGCAGAAGTCGGGTGTGTCGGCCTAACGGCGCAAGAACACAGCTCTTCTGTAAACAGGCACAACGCAGTCACGTCCGGAAAGAAAAAAAAATTCTGGATGAACGCAGAAGAAAAGAAGAAGAAGAAGAAGAAGAAGAAGAAGAAGAAGAAGAAGAAGAAGAAGAAGAAGAAGAAGAAGAGAAGAAGAAGAATAAGAAGAAGAAGAAGAAGAAGAAGAAGAAGAAGAAGAAGAAGAAGAAGAAGAAGAAGAAGAAGAAGAAGAAGAAGAAGAAGAAGAAATCTTTAATTCTTATGCTTAAGCACTCGTGAAACAAACAGTAAAACAGTTTACCAACTTGCTAACATTACAAAATTCCTTGATGAAAACACAAGAAAAACATTATATACTTCTCACAAACGCCACGTGTTGGTTACTGATTACTGATCCACAATCCGGGATGGCTTTCCCAATGCAATCGCTAAGCGACTTCACTCATTTCAGAAACTCGCTGTATGTATAATTCATAGTAAACACGAAAGTAAACACAGTTCCAAGCTGTATAAACGAGTTACGGTATTGCCACAACCTAAACAGCTTAAACTTTACCTTTTCAATAAGGCCAAATGAAATCACAAAATCTTATCTCAAAGCGCTGCAAATTACCTTTGGCCTCAGTGTAAGCACAAAGGAAGACATATAAATGCCTACAAATATTTCATATCCCAGAGTCTAAGATATACCTATTCAAAACAAGCTTGGCGTACTCGCAGCAAATCAATACTACCACCAACCCCTAGACATACCACTGTAAGCTACTTGAATACTATCTCAATACAGACTATATGCACCTTTAAAAAATCATATTATAGCAAGCATTCTTCTATTTTGTTCTACGGTATATTTTCTTTAGCTGTATTACAGTCACCGTAATAAAAGTTAACATATAAGTACAGGACCGTCTTTCACGCCTTGGCGCCCATTGGCTATATGGTGTTAGCCTTTATTTTAATGTTCTTAAAGCTTTGACTCTTTGAGCTTTTCGATATTTCGTTTACGAGAGTCGACGGTGCGGTTATTTAACCATCTTTAAAATGGAAATTAATTCTCGTGGCACTTATCATCATGTAGTAAGTTGTAGGTCAGCCTGGCCGAATGGACAAGAGCGCTTCTTCTTAAACATCCGGTTCAAACATTACACCAATCAATTGGGCTAAAATGTTGACTTCTCGTCTTTGACTTGGGGACGTAAATTACAAGTACCTCAGAAGTCGGAGTGGGTTTGTCTGACGGCGAGGGACACTGGTAATATGGAAAGCTAATCCACACGCAAAAATCAGACCAGTTGACAATTTCACGCGATCACTAGAGTCGTGGATCAGCTCTCGTGTTCTTGTCCCGATTATGCCATGTGGCCAAGCCGTCCTGGTATTTATCTCTTTACCTTCCGCTTGCCCCTTTCCCCCAGCAGATAATGCACTACGAACTGCCGCTGTGGCTTGGGGGATAATGAAACGGTGTTTCACAATTCCCCGACACACCGAGTCATGGGTTCGAAATCAGCTGCAGGCGATTTGGAAGCAGACCGCTGTGTGATGATTTCCATGGTATTTTTATTTTTTTGCGCTCGCTCGCTTTGAACTCAAGCGTGGTCCGTACACAGTATTTATAGTAGTGATGGACTGAACTTTGCGTGTGGATTAGCTTTCCCTATTAACAGTGTCCCTCGCCATCAGGCGAATCCACCCCGACTTCAGAGGTACTTGTAAGTTACGTCCCAAAGTCAAGGACGACAGGTCAAAATGTTAGTTCAGCTGTTCGGTGTAGGGGTTGAATCGCTTACCTCGGCATCAGCATACCTGATGTTTAAGAACACGCGTTCTTACTCATTCGGCCATGCGGACCTGCATTTCCATGGTATGAAGTCAATGGCAAGCTACTGAACTAAACCTTGCCTAGTCAATCGCGAACAGCCAACAAATACTGGGATTAATTGCAACGTCCTGAAAGGGCGTGCAATTAACTGTAACTGGACTGCGGGTGACGTAACTTAAACATTACTAGGTCACATTAATAAGAGGTGAGGTTACTAGCTGCAATTTTCGTTGGTTTTTCTTCCCAGACAAGTCTCTTCTGACCAATGTTCCGAGGACCCATAGGGGCAGCGTGATTAACATGCCTTTTACAAATAAGGTCAGGGTTCAATCCCGAGTAGTGACAATATTTACCCGACAATTACGGATCACTGTTGCCGGGATGGTAACCCGACCAGCAAATGCCTGAAGAAGTCGGATGCGTCGGCAGAAAGGTGCACAAGTCGCACCTCTTCTGTAAACAGACACAACGCAGTTAGGTATAAAACAACATTCCGAACGAACGCAGAAGCTGAAGGATCTCTGTTGTGGCACAGTAGTAAGTGCGCTTGACTGCCAAGAGGTCCGATTTCAATCTGCGGCAATGGCAGGAGTAATTTTGTCTGTTTAATTCTATCGAGCATGACTCTGGGGGCGACCCAGCCTCGTCAAATGGGTACCAGACGTAATGTCATATAGTGAGTTGCATAGCCTCTGCTTCGTCCAGCCTGTGGCCCAGTAGATCCGACCTCTATTACCATTTTATTTGCTTTCCCTAGCCTGTCCAGTCTACCTACAAGGCAGTTGGTTTTAGTATCGCTTGGTTCCTATTCCGCGACGTGTCCGACATGGCATACCCACCAGTAGCTACCGTAGACATGAGCATAAGAAGATGATGATGAGGAGGAAGAAGAAGAAGAAGAAGAAGAAGAAGAAGAAGAAGAAGAAGAAGAAGAAGAAGAAGAAGAAGAAGAAGAAGAAGAAGGTATTAAAAGCAAGAGGATGAACTTAGCTACACTGCGATCTATCCCATATGGCTCAGTCTCTTTCAGCAGAGCGGCTTCCGAAGATTCGCACAAAGCACGAGCTCCGTAGTTCCGGCGGTGAGTGCCAGGGTTCACCAAAGAAATAGCACCGACCAACTAAACATTGAAAATGAAATCAAAACCATACACTGTACATTACGCAAAGACTGCATTGTTATACATACTGTAATGACAGTTAAGTATAGATGCTAGTCGGTCGGTGGCTCTGGGAAGTGTCTCAACGCCTACAGTCTGTCCAGAATGGCTTCTTATCAATACTAAACATATCCACAAGACCTTCACAACTATTGAAGTATAGAAAGGTCGAATGTGTAATATTTTAATTTTTTTCACAGTTTACTCCACAAACATAAAAACATTAACAAAAGTGCAATCAGAGCGTGACAACAAATAAACAGTAATAGTAATAAGTGTACATGAAAACAGAATATGTGATTCTAAGATAGATGAGATGTTTGGATAGGTCAAATTTGTATTGCACACTCCATTTGTTCAGTCCACGACGTTGTGTTCTGAACACATCGCTGATCGAAACAGACACAAGTTTATATTTTTAGTTTCACTGGCGCCGTTATGAATGAAACACAATGGGAAGAGAAGAATAATGACTACTGTATTAATGAAACTAAATCAACAAGTATAAACCACTGACATTTAGGCCAATGGAGTCTTTATCGAGGTTGGGGGAGAAATACAAACTTCAATTAGAGCATGACAACAAAAACAATTTCAGTTATTCAGATATTCAGTTATCAGGTGGGGTATCTTCACTGCACTCCGGACAGGTCCATAGGTGCTCAGATCCTCCCCCCCCCCCCCCCCACCAGTATATGCATCAGTGTCCGGTGGCTAATAGTGCCAGTTCTGTGTTGGTTGACGAGGCATCTCGTTTTCCCGATGTACCTCTCGCGTCTGGCCGTGCCGATTCTTACTCCCAAGTCTTTCATCCTGAACAGCGATGTGGATTCACCGAAGCCTCTATTCTCGCCATATCTTTAAGGACGTTAATAACATCGGCACGATCCATGCGCTGGCCATCTACATGGGGTGCAGAGCCGGCCAGCTTATCAGCTCGTTCATTTCCCTCGACTCCCACATGTCCCGGGACGAAGATGAAGGTGACTTTACGGACAACAGACTTCCGCAGCGACTCAGTCCACTGTCTACGCACAGATCCAGCTTCGACCTTCTGAATCATGCTCATTGAAGCACTTAGTACACACACGTTGGTATACTGCTGTGATTCCAGCCATTGAAAACCTGTGTAACTGTCATCACCTCTGTCGTCATGCTGCTCGTGGTCATCAAGTGGGCACCACTGGATTCTTGAACGGTTCGGCACGCTGAACGAGCTGTAAATGCCCACGCACTTCTCTGCTGCTTTACAACAGATCCATCTGCATAGATGAGCACTTCGGGGCTATCTGAGTGTTCATAGATGAGCGCGTTGACCTCTGCATTGACAGCGGCAGGGTTCTGCTCTCTGCACCGTCTTTCGAGTGTGATAATGCAGGAGAAAGTGCACTTAAAAGCTGGAGGCACCGGCACCCATTCCTTGCCGGTGTTGATACTGGTAAGACTGCAGACCTGTCTGACGACATCTTCCGCCCGACTCATCCATGATTTGCCCCTCTTTAGCCTGTCACCCTTTTCTCTGAATATAGCGTCATGTAGAGGGTGCTGCTCATCTGCGCTTATTTTTAAGTATGCACGAGCTCTCCAGATCTTGATCCTGTGTTCCATTGTAGGGAAGTCAAGGAGGTATCTCATTGCTGCACAGCTGGTGTCTCTCGTGCAGCCCAAAATGATGCGCATGGCTTCGTTTTGTACCTTTTCAAGTCTTCCAATCTGTGTAGGGCTGACAGTGAGGATGGCCAGGGTATATTCGATGCGTGAAAGCACCAGTCCTTGGAACAGAAGTATTAGCAGTCTATGCTCGATATTGGCAGTCGCTATGACTCTCATTGCTGACAAACCTTTTCGAGCTTTCGTTATAACATAATCGACATGATCTGTGAAGGATCAAGCCTCACGCCAAGATATGTCATTGACTGGGTTCCACTCAAAATACTCCCATCCATTCCTACTGCCGGCAGGTCTGTGTTCACAATATGGTTGTTTAGGGAGAACCATGTAACCGATGCCTTTGCAGGGTTGACAAGGGCACCAGCATCAGCACACCAAGAGGAAATTCGAACTAGTTCGCCCTGCATATTACTGGCAACCGCCTGTCTATCTCGACCCTGTCGATACACGAGAATGTCGTCAGCAAATGACAGAGTCCTACCCCTTCCGTCCAACTGTTGTTCAGTGATCGAAAAACAATTAATGCACGAAAAGGGGTCGCAAATGAAAAAGGAATACATGAAATCGAAAAAGAGGTGAAAGGAACCACTAGTACAAACAATCAAAGGATGATAAGAAATAATAGAAGGTAGTTATTGACTGATAACTAACTAACTCTCTCTCTCTCTCTCTCTCTCTCTCTCTCTCTCTCTCTCTCTCTCTCTCTCTCTCACGACCTTATATATTAAAAGAGAACCTTCTTCTTTCTCCTCCATTTGTCTCCCAAAGCATCCCACACTAAGTCCATGGTAGACTTCTTCATGGTTGGCTGGTTCTTGCACCTATTGCTTTCTACGGGTTGAGGTAGCCAGTCTCAAGCCAACCCTCCTTAGTTGCCGCTTTCAACTTGCCTGGTAAGTTGCATTGTTACTTTCCGTTTGCCTCCATTATGGGGCCCGATAACACGCGGCCAATGCCGTCGTCGAGACCAGGGGAGGAGATACCATAACAAACTCCTTATGGGAACAGTGAGGAGAAATACTCTGACATGACTGTATTTGTTAATATCGGAGAACTGAGTACGTACGCATGGGAATGCCCGGTGTGAGGGAAGTTGTACGACATAACATAACATATACGCGAAATTAGACAACAGGAATACAGAAGTCTGCTGTCACATCTATATGGAAATGGTTACTGGCAGGGAAGTCGTACGACATAACATAACATATACGCGAGATTAGACAAAAAGGAATACAGAAGTCTGCTGTAAGATCTATATGGAAATGGTCACCGGCAGGGAAGTCGTACGATATAACATAACATATAAGCGAGATAAGACAAAAGGAATACAGAAGTCTGCTGTCACATCTATATGGAAATGGTCACCGGCAGATGGCGGGATTCCCTCGTTGAAGGAGCTCGCGATAGCTGAACTAGCTAATTCATTCATCATGAATTTTTGACCGCCTTGAGCCCAAGAAGAACGTTGATTGAGCTGTATAAACTTATAGGCAACAAAGAATAGGATGCACAATTTATTGCCAAGCATATTTCTCATTGGGTGCATACTACATTTATATATCATATGAGGCCAATAAATGAATTATTGTTTAGCTGGAATACTTAAAACAAGAACTATTTTCGAGTGAAAGTCTTCTTGTCCATATTTTCTCGACTTTTAAGACTTAAAACGCATAGTCAATTATACGGTATGAATGCGGTACCTTTATCGCCATGGTCATCACAAATTTAAAACGAAATCTTTCTGTCTGCACAAAATTGGTTGGAACCGACAAATTGCAAGAGCTTCTGCATAACTGAGCAATTGTTTGTCCAGCACAATATACGAGACGACTTTTCTTTGCGCTGTTTATGTTTACAAGAAAACTGCAAACTGTGCCTTTCGTCCGACACGTCCTAAAACAATGACCTCGTAAATTTCACGCCCATCTACGCCAGACGAAACCAGTTCTGCACCCTTGAAATGTTTAGGGTCGACAAACAGCGAATGCTAGTACGCTAGTTTAAACAACATGTGTCATCTTTAGCGGGCGCGTTGAGGGAATCGTTAGCGGATGGCACTATTAATGTCACCAGCGGGGTCCGACGGTCGGACGGTGGCCCAACGCTTGCGATTGTCTCCCGCCTTGGGAAGGGACAGACTAGCCAGCTATTCCTTTGTGCATTCAGGTGTATGAAACAAGAGATTCCTAACACTTGATCACTTGATACACAGGGTGTATTTTTAATGACTGTGCCGTGTTTGAAAATATTACCGGTCCAAGTTTTGTATTTACCTATTATTATTATGTCACATGAACTTTACAGAAGGTGAATACAAAACTTGGGCATGCAATATTTTCAAACACTGCACAGTCATTAAAAATAAACCCTATTTACTTCTAGTTCTTGCTATGGGACTTATTTTCACTGACTTGTTTCGTCTTTAGCCTTTTCAGAGAACAAAAAAATTGTTTTGCATATCCTTTACAGGACATCGCTGTCAACATCAGCATCTTTCAGCTATATGTTGATTTCTTGGCAAGATTACGCTCAGTAGTTTGCCATTGCTTTCTGAGCGGCCGGCTCAGTTATCCCGCAAGTCACCAGTACCAGCGGGGATCGAACCGCAACCAGCTCTCGCCCCGCTACGAGAATCTGCGTGATAAACGGGATTACGGAGAAAGTGTTCAGAGAACAAGGATCACCAAATTGTACTTCCGCCTCTTCTCTAGTCGCAAATCACCTGCTCACAAGCAGCAAAAAGCGCGCGTTTGCGCAGACGTTACTCTATGCCGTGGTGCGTAATCGACGGTAGGCCTTCTGGTGCATGCACACTTCTCAGGCCCGTCTTCCTCGTTCGCACGCAATCCTCCAGGTTAAAGAGTCCTAGTTCATTTTAGGTTCACGACATTCTCACAAGCTGTTGGCAGAAGGAAGTTGGTTGACGCCATGTCTGTTTACATAAAGAAATGAGTGTTACCGAACTTCCGTGACTGTTTCTTTATAAATGACAAGGACAATTCTGCGTTCTGACTCACAACGAAACAAACTAAATGTTAACGCTTCGGAGATGTTGATATGGCATTCCTCATGTTCTCACGCAAAACAAATGTTCATTTGATATTAATAATAGTAGTAGTGGTGGTGTTGTAGTGGTGATGATGGTAGCAGTAGTAGTAGTTGCGGTGATAGTAGTAGTAGTAGTAGTAGTAGTAGTAGTAGTAGTAGTAGTAGTAGTAGTAGTAGTAGTAGTAGTAGTAGTATGTATGGAGCAGTATATTAAGAGCTTCTCCTTTCGCGATCTCTAACAATCGACATCATAGCATTCCGGGAAACCTGGATTAGAACAAGACCATCGGTCAAGCATGTGTAGTAATACCAAATAAATAAATAAATAAAATAAAAATAAAAATAAACACAAAGGCAGGGTCAACCGGGAGACCAGGTCAATTTTCAAAATTGCAACAGCCCTGATGCGAATTCGAACACCTTGACTACCGAGCCTCTGATACAGGTACAAACCTATGGCCACCGGGCCGGCAGGCTAGCATCTAGTCATTGCACAGCTAACTACAACTAATAACAGCTAATTACAGCCATTACTATTTAAACACACAATCTTTCTACCAACTCTATGTTACCAATGCCAAACCTGGACAATGACAGAAAAAGAGAAAAGAACAATCATAACAACAGAATTGAACTGAACTTTATTTTAAAAGGGTTACAAATTGGGCACGTAGGCCCGTCTTACATTCGGCCCTTCCAATCACTCATCTTTCGTTCATCAACAGTGCATGATATATTCACGTAGGAAAAAAAACAAACATTGTCAATTGAATGTTGTAAGCATAAATAATGCATATTATCATGTTATGTGGCACATACCTCCTCCAACAAAGACATCCCGCACCAACCCCCACACACATCCCTCACCCACTCACACATAACCCACCGATACCCACACCCCACCCACCACACATCCCCCACCCATACCCCGATCCCACCCACTATACATCCCGCCACCCACTACACATCCACTCACCAACCCAGACATCTCGCACCCACCCACACAAACATCCCAACCCACACACAACTCTCCACTCACACATACCCCACCCACACACATGCTCCACCCATTTAATCACACACCCCTAACCACACACACATACCCCTCCCACACACACATCCCACACCAACACACACACATCCCTCACCCCAATCACACATCACCCACCCATACCCACACATTTTCCCACCCACTCACACAGTAGTAGTAGTAGTAGTAGTAGTAGTAGTAGTAGTAGTAGTAGTAGTAGTAGTAGTAGTAGTAGTAGTAGTAGTAGTAGTAGTAGTAGTAGTAGTAGTAGATTCCTGAGAAGAATACTCAATGGATAAAGAAGAGATAAGATCAGAAATGAAGAAATCAAGACCAAAGTGGGGGTTATAACTGTTCTAGATTTTTTTAGAAGGCAGCAAGTCAAATGATTTGGCCATGCACGTAGGTTACCAACTAAATGTATACCACAACAGGCAATGATGCTCCAAGATGTTTTTCTATGCCCGCTCTGTTGTGTCCTAATCTTGCATTGAAATCTCCCATAACTATGATGTTGTCCTGCTTATCTATTTTATTTAGCACGTCATGGATGTCTTCGTAGAATTCCTCGCATTCTTGCTCATTATTGTTTGTATTACATGGTGCGTATATGTGTACATAGGTTGTAATTGTTTGTTCTTTTATTCTTATTGTTATGATTCTTTCTGATATATACTTTATTTCTAGTATTCCACTTGCTAGCCATGGTTCAATGACTATCACCACACCGTGTCTTGCCTTTTCTTGCTGTTCCACTCCAGGGTAGACAAACGTGTAACTGTGGTGGATCTCCTTGCATCCTTCCTCTTTTATTCTGGTGTCCGATATTCCCATCCGTCCAATTGTCCTCTCTTCCATTGTTTCTATAAGTTCTTCTTCTTTACTATTAAAATCGGAGACGTTCATTGTGCCAATTTGTTTTTGAATCGCTGATCTATCTCGTAATCCATTAACTTTGCCGGGTCTATATCCATTTGGGTCAGTCCGTTTATACTTCTTAGTTTTTCTACGAGCAGTATGAAGATCCCCTGCCGGCTTGCTAGGCCAATCGCAGGTTTAGGACAAAAATATGACCATAGGGAGTCCATCCCCTATGGCGAGCCATAGATCCGTTAGCCCATGCCAGGTAAGAAATCGTGCAATATTTTATGTATGGCGTCTGTGTTTGTTTCTAATTGTAGCATGTTTATATTTTGTGACTGCTTCATTCCATGATAGGCATACGGCGGTTGGCGTAGCTGGGAGGTTTAACGCGCTTACACTTTCTTTTCTGACCGTGACTTGGTGAGTTCGTTCGCCATGCCGATCAGTTAAATGTTGACTTCTCGTCCTGGACTTGGGGACATACGTTACAAGTACAAGAAGTCTGAGTGGGTTAACCTGGTGGCGAGGGAATCTGGTAATAGGGTAAGCTAACACACACAAATCAGCCTTGTGCTACTAGTAGTTGCATCTAGTCGAAGTTATAGCACGTGTGTGAACTACGTTCGAGTGAAAGTCCTCTTGTCCGTATTTTCTGTCTGTCTCTTCACCCGGCTTCAAGTATTCTTACACGTATATTCTGTGTCTCTACACCAGGCTACTCTACTAATGAAGAATCAAATTCGCTGGCCTGGTCACTTAACTCGCATGCCAGATCACAGGCTCCCTAAACGAATTTTTTACGGCGAGTTGCATTGTGGTAAACGCTCCCAATGCGGCCAAAGGAAACGATTTAAAGACATTCTGAAAATCTCACTGAAAGTTTTTGGAATTTATCATGACACCTAGGAGACTGCTTCCAAGGACCGAAATTCGTGGCGTACATCATTACGCAAGGGTGCAGTCACTTGTAAAGCAACCAGGACTGCAAGAGCTGTAAAGAAAAGGCTGGACAGAAAAACCACTGCAGGAGATCCTCATCCTGGAACATCAAGCAATCTTTGCCCACGTTGTCAAAGAGCATTTCGAGCCAAAATTGGCATTATCAGCCATCTTAGAACCCACGGCTCCATACTTTCAACCCCACTGGATGAAGTGAATGGTCATCATCATTCTTGATGGACAAACAACACACCCGGCTACATATCTTCTTACCCGTATTTGCTCTCTCTCTCTCTCTCTCTCTGCCCACCTAAGCGTCTTTTTATCCATATCTACTTTCTTTCTCTCTCCATATCTAAATGCCTTCTTGTCTAGCTCTGCTCTGCTCTCTCTCTCTCTACCCAGCTATGTGTCTACTTATCCATATTTACTCTTTTTCTCCCTAGACAACATTTCTTATACTTGCGCTCGCTCTCTCTCTCTCTCTCTCTCAACTAGCATCATTAAACCACCTCCCACCCACCCACCCACCCACTATATAAACCTCAATCGCTGCCGTAAGTGAGGAGACACTATACAAGCCTCTATTAGATCAATTCAAGCCCTTTTTAGGTCTCAGTTTCGGAAAACAGGAAGTTTCGGTGACTAACCTTTATCAGCAAACAAATTCACAACATACAGGATATAAGCACGGGGAGGACACTAATTCCCCGTAGTTATATGTTGTGTTTTGTGAATTTGTTGGCTGACGAAGCTATTCGCCGCAATGGCATATGTTTTCCATAATTGTATTCTGTAAAGCTGCATTACTTTGTGTTATTGTATAGTTTACATTTCCACAGCTTTACCCCAGTTCTACTAAGCTTGTTCATAATTTCCGGGACCCAAACGAGCTAAATGCCAACGCATCGGACATAGAGTTAAGTCTTACAGAGGACTCACCAACCAACCAAAGAAACAACGACCACTTACACACGAATGCAACGGCTCTAATTACAATGGGTGAAGATTCATCCCGAAATATGAAGCCCCTAAGATGACATTCTCCCGCTGTTTATGCTTCACCTCGACACCGCAAGGTACAAGATGATATGACCGTTACATACCACCAAAAGAAAAGAATGATCAAATCAGTCAGAAAGCCACCAAAACCTGCTCAAGATGACTACCACATTATGGACAGACCAGAACAAGTCATTATTCTGCGCCTCAGAACAGGACACAATAGATTACGCAACCACATGTATACAAAATTCAAGATTGGTGAAACAGCCATGGGCACATGTGGATTGGCGTCGCAGACAGCAGAGCACATACTCCAAGACTGCCCAAAATATAACATATCTAGGCAAACCTTCTGGCCTAGAGAGACGACAGTGGAAGATAAACTCTATGGACCACTGTGTGAACTGAAAAAAAAGTTCAATTCATGCAAGAGACGACATTGCAGATATAGACATATTTCAAGCGAACGAAAGAAGAAGAAGAAGAAGAAAATGAGATGATGAAGAAGATTGGTCAATCAGCTGGTGCTTCTGGTAGGCGAACAAAAGGCGAGTATACATAGAATGTTATTTCTTACTGTCTAGACTAAATAACTTACCATACGTTGATAAACAACTCCTTAATTGACACACAATCTTTGTTTACTCCTTCAGTTCCGAAACATTTATCACTCTTCCTAACTCCGTTCTTGTTCCTCTAAATACGTTACATTAACTCCTTTAGACACGGAGATATATGTTTTTACAAAGCAATTGCCCGGGTCGAAATGGGGTTAATGTTCAAACTGTCCTTTCATACAAATCGTTCTGATCTATGAACCTTTGGTTTTCTCCCATGTCGTCCACGTGTGTTGTTTATAAATAACTTGCTGAGTTCAATGAGTCACAATATACCGGCACAATATGTTCATTTACTAAATACTCTTAACATTTCACAACAGTTTAGCAATGGAATTAGAGAACTAAACTATCGCTAAAATTAGACTTTCTGAACTAAAATAACACCGGCAAAGTAAAGACACAAACCGCACACCGGTTATTTATCCCTGATACAAGTCAAAGGTCGGGGTAGCCTAAACATTCAGCTCAGCGTTGTCGAACCTGACTCACAGTCTCTCACAATGACAACCGCGTGAAACCAGCGGAGACTGGGTCCAGGGGTTACTACCGATTCTCAGGGCTCCACAAGGCTAGGCTAAAAAAATTGTGGCGCAAATGAGATCCTCGCGCACAGCTCTAGACATGTATTGAACTTTGAACATGTTGGGCCCTGCTTGTTGTGGGTTGCGGTGTAGGCATGTTTGGATGTAAGGCTGTGTAAAGGGAGAAAATATGATTAATTGGGAAGAATGCCATAAATAGGTCAACATTTATTATAGGAGTAGGGATCTCCCCCGCGGCTACGCCAGAAGGGGTAAGATTTTGACAAGGTGTGATACAAAATAGGGGGATGTGGTTGGGCACTGGCTAGACGCACGCCTGCCGGTCCGGTGGATATGGGTTCCATCCGTATGGGGGGGGGGGGGGGGGGGGGGGGGGGGGAAATGGATTTGAATTACAAATTTAAAAAAAAACATTTTGATATAGGCTACTAGGTTCTGTGGCGAAGGTGTTACGGACGAAGTTCGTATTCCCGCATACCGCGTTCGAAACACAGCTGCGGGCGATTTGGCGGCAGACCGCCTTGTTTTGGTTGTTATAAAAAATGGTGTGAGTGCTGGTCGTTCTGAAAGCAATGGCAAACTGCTGAACGTAAACTTGCCAAGAAATCACAAACAGCCACAAAATGCTGGGGTTGACTGCGACGTCCTGTAAAGGATATGCAGCCGACTTGAACTAGGTCGACCCAGCCAAAAACGTGATACACGTTATTCATGACGTGATGTGATACACGTTATTCCTGACGTGATGTGATACACGTTATTCCTGACGTGATGTGATACACGTTATTCCTGACGTGATGTGATACACAGTATTCCTGACGTGATGTGATGCACATTATTTTTGACGTGATGTGATGCATATTATTTCTGACGTGATGTGATACACATTATTTCTGACGTGATATGATACACAATATTTCTGACGTGATGTGATACACAGTATTTCTGACGTGATGTGATACACGGTATTTCTTACGTGATATGATACACAGTGTTTCTGACGTGATAAAATACACAATATTTCTGACGTGATGTGATACATAGTATTTCTGACGTGATGTGATACACAATATTTCTGACGTGATGTGATACACAGTATTTCTGACGTGAAAAAATACACAATATTTCTGACGTGATGTGATACACAGTATTTCTGACGTGATGTGATACACAGTATTTCTGACGTGATGTGATACACAGTATTTCTGACGTGATGTGATACGCATTATTTTTGACGTGATACACAGTATTTCTGACGTCATGTGATACACAGTATTTCTGACGTGATGTGATACACAGTATATCTGACGTGATGTGATACACGGTATTTCTGACGTGATGTGATGATACACAGTGTTTCTGACGTGATAAAATACACAATATTTCTGACGTGATGTGATACACAGTATTTCTGACATGATGTGATACACAGTATTTCTGACGGGATGTGATACACATTGTTTCTGACGTGATGTGATACACATTGTTTCTGACGTGATGTGATACACATTGTTTCTGACGTGATGTGATACACAGTATTTCTGACGTGATGTAATACACATTGTTTCTGACATGATGTGATGCAAATTATTTCTGACGTGATGTGATACACAGTATTTCTGACGTGATGTGATACACAGTATTTCTGACGTGATGCGATACACGGTATTTCTGACGTGCTGTGATACACGGTATTCCTGACGTGATGTGATACACAGTGTTTCTGACGTGATGTGATACACAGTGTTTCCGGCGCGATGTGGCCACATGACCCATCGCGTGGCGACTCATTTATAAACATACGGCGCAGGCACCATGTACCCAATGTCCCATGTGTCAGCGGGGCCAATTCAAGAAGCCAAGGTTAGTAAGACTGTTACCTACTATTTTTTTTAAAAGTTGCATATCCCTTACAGGACGTTGCAGTCAACACTAGCATGTCTCAGCTAATGTTGATGTTCTTGGCAAGATTATGCTCAGTAGTTTGCCATTGATTTCTGAGCGACATGCTCACATACACCGTTAGTAACCAACGCAACGTGATCCGCTACCTAATCTCGTGCAGCTGTGTTCCTCACGTGGATATACGGAAAAAGTCGTTAACCCCTTCGCCAGGTTATCTGTCATGCATGACGTATAAGCTGACCAAGGAAGGTTGGCGTGAGATTGGCTACCGGATCCAGTTGAAAACTAAGCTGAAAAATCCAGTCAATGATGAACAAGACTACGAAGGACCTGGTTTGAGTTGGTAATGGGTCTATGCTTCATTGAGCAGAAGAAAGGCAGAAGATAAAAAAGATGAAGTACGCCATATTACCCAAGACATTTGAAAGCGTGGAAAAGGGTTTCTGTTCGATTCTACTATTACCCCTATCCCGTTCAACCACAAAGTGAAGTTATATTAAGGTCCATCCCTGGCGCGGGTGACAGAGTCAGCCACAATTAGGATATTAATTTGAAGGTGATTGTTGTCGAAAGAGGGTAATGGTGGAAAAGTGGTCCTTTACCTTTGACTTGTCTGACGTCTGATGCAAAGAAATGCAACCCAAAGACTAACAGCCATGACCAAATCACAATATAATCCTAATCTGCACAGAACGCGGCGACTGCACTAGCAAGCGGCATTGATTCCTGGGTGAGTCAGGGCCATGGCTAGCAATAGGGAAGACTTGAGAGCACACTGCCTTGGTACGTACCCAGTGGTTCTCAACCTCTTCTTGGCCCGTGCCCCCCTTCACCATATTTTCAGAACGTCATTACCCCCCCCCCCCCTTTCCTATCAAAAATTTGGCCCGTGCCCCCCTTCACCGTATTTTCAGAACGTCATTCCCCCCCCTCCCGCCTTTCATATTTCCATTCTAAAAATCCCCCACCCCTACACAGTATACGTAAAAATGGAAGGTAAGTTTAATAGCACATACTAAAACAAGTCTAGACATCCACATAAAACATGATTTGTGGGTCTACTTACTTTATAAAATGAATTTTTGAAGGATGAGACGTACATAAAGTAAAGTATGAAGGGAAAAACAATATCAAGTAATCGGTTCTTGTATTAACGCGATCTTGAAATGGTCTTCATTCCCCCCCCCCCTGGAAACCCTAAAATTCCCCCCTGGGGGGGGGGGGGAATTCCCCACCGGCTGAGAACCACTGTTCTACCCAGTCAGGCCAACGTTTCTAGAATGGCAAAACCCCTCCACACGTGTCGCCCAAGTATCGGTGCTGCACACCGTGACGGTTCCTGTGCTTGGAGAGGAGATTGAAGGGTTGAAGATATTCTTTCTCAGACAGGGTACGAACCTCCTATCAGGGTTTCCCCCCCCCCCCCCCCCCCCGTTCAAAAAAAATTGTAGTCTAAAAACGTTAGAACTCACAACTTTCGTAGGGTGAGACAACCAGCTCGACCAGTTCACCGGAGAGGGGAAAGACAGCTCTGCTCTACAGTTCCCGGGGAGATGGTATGATAGGCGACTAACATGACATTCACCACATCGCCAATAGAGTGATGATTGCTCTAAGAAAATATGAGGTTTGCACCATATACTCAACATGCCTCAACGGGTAAAATAAATGCCCTTTATCTTTACTTTAAATACACGTTGAAATGGAAATTAGACAAGCCAACTAGCTTTAGCATACCCAAAGCTTCAGACCTAATGTAAAAGGTAGAAGAACACCTTACGTGGTTGGTCAAGATTCATGGGAAAGAATCATTGCACAATAGACGATGCTTCGGGCAGTAAGATTTAACATAAGAAGCAATGATTAGGGCGCATGAATGAAATTAGTGAAGCGGTAAAGCTATAGACAAGTTAACAATATACAATAACACACAGTAGTGCAGCTTTACAGAACACAATTACGGAAAACACAAGATGTTGCGGCGACTAGCATTCATCAGAGACCAAATACATCCACGAAACACAACATATAATCAAGGAGAAGACACCACATTACGCCATAAGAACGGGATGAGAAAAATACAAAGATGAGAAAATTAGAACAATGTAGAAAAAATGAAAACCTAAAAAACAGTCTTATCTCAGAATCCCAGACTGCGATTCCCCCCCCCCCCCCCCCCCCCCCCCCCCCCCCCCCCCCTTCTTTCATTTTCCATTTTTTTCGTCCCGTTTCCTTATGCCTTTACGTAGTTACTGGAGTATCTTCCTAGTGATTATATGTTGTATTTTGTGGTTATGTTTTGTGCTTATGAAGGCTAGTCGCCACAACGTCCCATGTTTTCCGTAATTGTGTTCTGAAAAGTTGCATTACTTTGTGTTATTTTGTATAATGATTAAGAAGGAAGAGCTCTCTCAACAGCCGACGCTTGAGACGGAAAGCGCTAAGATGGCAGAAACAAAATGAGCCACAAGAAATCACCACCAACACTAACAGAAACTTACCACCACGCATGCACTACCCAGGTGAAAGACGATCGAGAAAAACCGCGCAGCCGAGATTACTGAATGAGACGCGGGACGCTGAAAGAAGCAAGTAAATTGAGCTTCCATAGCGCCCCTCATTCACGTCGTTTTCCCGCTTCTAGCTGAAGCTGTAGTGGAATCGTACGCTTATGTTATTACTTGACTTGTTTAAATGATGTGGTTTATGTGACGCGTGAGTCCCGCGTTTTTCATAACAGGCCACATTTGTCCCACCACACGAACGCTAGGGTCGATGCGGGGTAGTAAAATGGGTAGTGCAAAATTTTAGACGCTTCTGGAAATTCGAGTAGTGGTGGTGCATTTGTGTATGTTTCCCCATCGAGGCAGGGATTTTTGAA
>JACEFZ010026709.1:545000-672500 GCA_014155875.1 Cepaea nemoralis
CCAAAGCAACACATCTGGCCTTGGGACACAACCAAAGCAACACACCTGGCCTTGGGACGCAACCAAAGAAACACATCTGGCCTTGGGACGCAACCAAAGCAACACACCTGGCCTTGGGATGCAACCAAAGCAACACATCTGGCCTTGGGACACAACCAAAGCAACACACCTGGCCTTGGGACACAACCAAAGCAACACATCTGGCCTTGGGACGCAACCATAGAAACACATCTGGCCTTGGGACGCAACCAAAGCAACACACCTGGCCTTGGGACGCAACCAAAGAAACACATCTGGCCTTGGGACGCAACCAAAGCAACACACCTGGCCTTGGGACGCAACCAAAGAAACACACCTGGCCTTGGGACGCAACCAAAGCAACACATCTGGCCTTGGGATGCAACCAAAGCAACACACCTGGCCTTGGGACGCAACCAAAGCAACACACCTGGCCTTGGGACGCAACCAAAGCAACACACCTGGCCTTGGGATGCAACCAAAGCAACACACCTGGCCTTGGGACGCAACCAAAGCAACACATCTGGCCTTGGGACGCAACCAAAGCAACACACCTGGCCTTGGGACGCAACCAAAGCAACACATCTGGCCTTGGGACGCAACCAAAGCAACACACCTGGCCTTGGGACGCAACCAAAGATACACACCTGGCCTTGGGACGCAACCAAAGCAACACATCTGGCCTTGGGATGCAACCAAAGCAACACATTTGGCCTTGGGACGCAACCAAAGCAACACATCTGGCCTTGGGACGCAACCAAAGCAACACATCTGGCCTTGGGACGCAACCAAAGCAACACATCTGGCCTTGGGACGCAAACTAACGCGACGCCCTCTCCTCTACGCTTAAAGGCAAGCGTAGATTAGGAAATCTGACATCACTCATCTGGGACTAAACAACATCAACAACAACAGGGCGTAGGGAGACTGACAAGTGCAACACGATGATTGTTAAATAGTTCCATGTTATTTTTACAACACGTCGCAATCCAGGTCCAGCATATATGGACCATTTGTGACTTTCTAGGCAATGTTACGTTCAATATTTTGTCCTTGCTTTCTGAACGCCCGACGCTCATACAAATGTGAAAATCAACGCTAAGCGATCTGCTTCCAAATCGCCTACGTCTGACATCAAACCCTGTATGTCGGGATTGTGAAAATGTTATTTGTTTTGTTTCGTAGTATAACTCACTTCCCCTATGCAACAACATGTTAATTAAATAAATAAAGATAAACAAATTCCCAAACAGGAACCTGTTATGGGTCTTCGATATGCTAGTACCATTACATTTTATAAATAACTTACGTTATGCTGATGTCACTGTCTTGATAGCAACAAGCCAGAAGGATCTACAGGAAATGATAGATACAGTGGTTGTAGAACGTTAAAAAAATAGACCTTAGTTTGAATAACAGAAAGACAAAAGTCACGGTGATATCAAAGACACAGTACAGGAGGTTATTTTGGGGGCAAGTGCAGATATTCAGATATCTAGACACATGGATAACATCAGATAGAAGGTGCATCACTGAGATAAAGGACAACATAGGACAAGCAAAAACTGCATTCTGTCAAATGAAAATCGTTTTGTGCAATAAGTCACTGTCCTAGAAAGTTAGAAAACGAGTTCTTGCATGTTACAAAGATCCAATTTTAACATACGATTGCACATCCTGGGCAATTAGTAAACAGGCGAAAAAACCATGGAAGCCTTGGAGATGTGGTTTTATAGAAGTATGCTGAAAATTAATTGGACAGCCAAAATGAGCAATCAGGACGTTTTAAGGGAAGCTGAGTCGCAAAGTCAACTTACCACAAACATCAGACTGAGGCAGTCATCGTTTTTTGGCCACATTATTAGAAGACAAAAACTGGAACATGTTATGACAACTGGAAAGTTACGGAAAGAGAGATGGCACGGAACGGGGTCAACAAACGAATTGACCCATGACGTCGGAATGTGTGGTGAGGCATGATCGTCCACGCCAGCCGGCAAGGCACTGGATGATGATGATGATGATGATGATGATGATGATGAATACTCGGAGGAATAGGTGGCCACTCTTTCTCTTACATAGCCAACGACGAACGTAAACGCTGAACACTCGTCTGACCGCGCTCTTGACATTATCAGCCGAACCCCTTAGTGACTACACTAACGCGTCCGCCAACATGTTAGTTACACGTTCGAATTACACGCGTGTCCTACCCGCCGCAGATGAGGTTAGTTCGCAACCATATATTTGGACATATGTACAGCGAGACTGAACACTTCATGTAACATGTCGCTTGTCATATCAATCAATCCGGGAAGGTTAACCGGGTCAAAAATGCCCGCAGAAGTCGGATGTGTCGGCCTAACGGCGCAAGAACGCAGCTCTGCTGTAAACAGGCACAACGCAGTCACGTCCGAAAAAAAGAAACTCCGGATGAACGCAGAAGAAGAAATCAATCAATTAGGTGCCGTCTCCACATTGAAGGTCGGCAGCAATGGATCTCAACCCCTGTATGGATTGCATAGTCCGACGTGCAATGAGGATGATCTGTCGACTAACTAACTGCAATGGATCTAGAACATTGTCTGTCTCTCGCCCTGCCTGCACATTCTATCAGACTGTTGTTCGTCCATCACTTGGTGTTACCTTCCCACTTCTATCGTTGCCTATCTCTTGCTTGCTCACCTTCAGCCGTACATTCCAGTATAGTTTTTATATGAGTGTTATGCCTTTTAACATGTCCAAAATATTACACTTGACTCTTTATTATTTCTTTCATCAACAATTTTTTTCATTCCCAGTTTTTCTAGAACCTCTGTATTTGACTTCTTATAACAAATAGCCATTGAAACAATCTAAGGTAAATCTGTGTTGCAATGTAAATGATCAAAAGCTGCAATATAAATCACCCCATATAGTATTGTAAACGTTTGCATGTTGCAACGAAAATCTAGTCGATTGATAGTACATGCTGGCTAATCCCGAGAGCATGATCTATAATATATACGAGGGGCTTCAAATAGAAACCTGAACTATTTTATATATATATATATATATATTCTGAAAAGGTAAAGAAGAAATTTTTCACTTTTTGATGTAGTCAGCACTGCGTTCAATGCAAGTCCTCCAGCGCTGATAAAGTACTTGGATTCCAGCAGAAAAATATGCTTTTGGTCACTACTCGGTGTGCCTGACCCGGTCGTGAACAGCCTGTCACAGAAGTGACGCCATTTTGAAACTTTCTATTCCACTCATGTACTTGCTGGACTCACAGACATGCATCACCATACTGGACCTTCATTCGCCGATTAATTTCTATAGCTTTCACCCTTCGCTGATTAACAAACCAAAAAAAAAAAAAAACGGATACCAGAATGCTGCTCCTCTTTGGTGTCAAAAGTGGGGCGGCCATCTTTAAACCGTCCTTATGTCGTCACTGTGTTCGTCGGCAACATGATGTCACGTACTTAAAACTCTTGACATCCTTAACAACAATATTGACAGGTTACAGGACAATGGCATTGTTGTTGTAATTTATATCACACTTTTAAGGTTTTCATTTGAAGCCCCCTCGTGCCTCCCAACATTTCTTAGTCTGCACTGAATGCTCTAGTCTTGAATCACGACGCAGCAATTTTTATAAGGTCGATTCGTTCTAGAGGATTCGAAATGTTGTGAGAAACGTGTTGCACTTTTATTCCCAACAAATAACTTGTTTAAGAACAGGACTCTTAAGGAATTCACGCCTGATTAACTATGCATGTACATGTGTGCTTTAATAAAGTTAGCTGCATATTATTTACAGGACGTCGCAGTCATCCCTATCATTTTTGGGATTTAATATGGCCGTAGAAAAAGCCACCTAACACAGATTAAGCCACAATGTAGTGTGTTCGTTTTCGAACTCCGTCCTTTGATTAATGAGAGCATTTTTTTTTTTTTCAGAGACCCAAGAGGGTCATCACAGTAGCTATAGGGGTCTCGGCTGGCGGTTAGCTGCTCTGCACTGCACACACAGAGAGAGAGAGAGAGAGAGAGAGAGAGAGAGAGAGAGAGAGAGAGAGAGAGAGAGAGAGAGAGAGAGAGAGAGAGAAAGAGAGAGAGACCAAGCCCAAGACCTAGCGCAATGGAGTCGATTCTCTTGCTATTTAACCTGTTATAACTGACTCTGGACTTGTAGTCTCAACTATTGGAGCCACTCTAAGCGGAGGTGGGTCAATTTTGGGCGGTTTTTAAGCCATCTCGGGTGGCTCACGGTACAGTAAAAGTCATAGCATCTCACGGGAGTTGTCTTGAAGAGATTAGAACAAGAATCGCTATGGCAAAGGTTGCCTTGTGCAAGATTCCGGATGGAATGGATCATTTTAAACGTGATTTGTGAGAACCCCCAAAGCGTTTACGTTTATGGCATCTGGTAGGCAGTCCCTGTATACTCTCAGAGCCTGCCAGTTAAGCTACTCAGCCTTTGCAGTTGTACACTGTCATCTACTGCCTATAGTAAGTACCTTGCGGCAGGAGGGTTTTGAGTCCGAGGAATTAAGGCCGCCTGGCTTTTGCAGTCGCCGCAAACTGTGCAGGTTATGATTTTCTTTTTGCCCCGACAGAAAAAAAAAAATCTACACCTCACCGAGAATTCGAACGCGGGTCTCCCGAAGTAGAACCCGGCGTTCTTAGCCACTCGGCCAGTCGCTCCTCGCAATTGTATGCTGACTGCAGGAAATATGTTAGAATTATTTTAGTATCGAATATGAAACAAAAGTAACTCACGCTTGTTAGAAACTTGAGTATAGAAAAGCACACGACAACAGTATAAGAGGATATCACGTTAATATTGCTTTGGGGAAAATAAAAACTGAAAATATATTATTTATTATATTACATTATTATATTATAGTATCGAAACTGAAACAAAAGCAACTCACACTTGTTTGAAATTTGAATACAGAAAAGCATACGACAACAGTTTTACAAGATACCACGTTAATATTGTTTTGGGGAAACAAGAACTGTTAATAATAAAACCTTAACAGATAATTCCTATTACCGAACAGAGGAAAACTTTACAAAGCAAGAAATCAAGAAATGCAAATAAAAAAAAAGAATTGGAGATCAGCATGGCCGAATGGATAAGAGCGCTTGGTCTTAAACATCCGGTGTGCTGATATTGGGGTAGGGGGCTCAACCCCTAAACCGGTCACTTGGACTAAAATGTTGACCTCGTACTTGACTTCTCTTCTTCTTCTTCTTCAGCGTTCCGAGCCATTGAGGTTCTTTGCTGCAGATACAATCCGTCTCCATTCGTCTCTCTGGTTGACCATCTCTTGCCAGTCGCCGATTCCAAGTGCTTGTAGGTCCTTTTCTCATTCAGTCATTCAGTAGCATGTCCTTTGCAGAACCTCACTTCCATAACAACCTTCCGGAAAACCTCTCGATCATAAGCAAGATGTCCCGCGTCTGATACACCCATCTGGAGATCATCCGCCACATCCTGCACCCACCTTCTCTTTGGCCTTCCTCTTCCTCTCTTCCCAGGCATATACCCCTTCCATTATTGTTCTCTCCAGACTTTCGTGACGTTTCAAGTGACCAAAATATTTCAATTTTCTTTGTTTTATCGTCTTTAATAGCCAACCTTCTTCAATATTCAACTCTTGAAGTATGGATGCATTTGTTCTTTTCTTTACCCAAGATATTCTTAGAACTCGTCTATAACATTTATATTCAAAGGCGTTTATGCGCTGTTCAGCTTGTTTAGTAAGTGTCCATGTCTCACAGGCGTATGTTGCAGTGGGAAAGATGCATGCTCTTAAAAATCTAATTTTTGTAGTTCTATCTGTCCCACTCCATAATTTATTCAGCTGTTTTAGTCTTTGAAGAGCAATTGATAGTCGCCGTTTAATTTCTTTCATTGTGTCACCGTGGTCCTTTTCTAAGGGGCGTAAATTACAAGTACAAAATTGAAGTCGGAATTGATGCCCCTGATGGCGAGGGGCACTGGTAATAGGGAAAGCTAATCCACACGTAAAATTCAGTCTAGTGCTACTAGACGTAGCGTGTATGGCTTGAGTTCAAATGAACGCGGAAAAAAACATTTACCGGCCATTGGGACAGAAGTCATACAAGAAACAAATATCTAGACTGAAAGCTGCATGCTGATAATGAGCAGAAAACATCTAGACAAACAACAGGAAAAACATTTAGACAAACAACAGGAAAAAACATTTTGAGGTCACTGAGAATATAAATAAATACGTATTCAGACAATAACCATCACATCACATCACAAGACCACCATTTCTTGCCACAAAGCCGAATAGCACTTGCTGGCAGTGGCTTTATAAACAAACAAAACCACTAAAATTGTTGCTCGCCAATACACGAAAATAATTATCGCCAATACACGAAAATAATTAAAATTATTATTCATTATACGAAATTCGGCAATTCCCAATGTAGGTACTAACACCAACCAGCAAGTCTTACAAGAAACAAATGAAACCCGTAAACTGATTAGAGACATTAGGTGCAGACACTCACGATTGTTTGGGCATGTTATGAGAAAAAATAAACTAGAGAACGTGGTGACAACTGGCAAGATTGAGGAGAAAAGAACACCAGGAAGGCAAAGAAGTGAATATCTAGATGGCTTGGCCACATGCCTGGTCGAGACAAAAATACAGAGCTGATCCACGACTGTGGTGATCGTGTGAGATGGCAAAACATGACCGCCCACCTGATATCGGCATGGCACATGATGATGATAACAGTACCGTGTAGATGCATGGAAAATCATATTTCACTAGGCACTAGTCTCCCGAGCTGTGTTTGCCAGCTCCTTACTAGTTTCTTTTTCCGTACCCAGCTCAGAGAGCTTTAACGTACAATTTTTGTTTAAAAAAAAAAATTCGTCGAAGTGAAGCCACGATCTGATATGGAAGAGATCACTGACTGTAAAGAAATGGTGACTATAACTTATAGTCTATAAGTAACAGCGACTCTGAAAATGCGGGAGGCCAGTATTTGTGGCTGGTATGTTCAAACATCCATTACTGTAGGCCAGTATTTGTGGCTGGTATGTTCAAACATCCATTACTATAGGCCAGTATTTGTGGCTGGTATGTTAAAACATCCATTACTGTAGGCCAGTATTTGTGGCTGATATGTTCAAACATCCATTACTGTAGGTCAGTATTTGTGGCTGGTATGTTCAAACATCCATTATTGTAGGCTAGTACTTGTGACTGATATGTTAAAACATCCATTATTGTAGGCTAGTATTTGTGGCTGATATGTTCAAACATCCATTACTATAGGCCAGTATTTGTGGCTGGTATGTTCAAACATCCATTATTGTAGGCTAGTACTTGTGACTGATATGTTAAAACATCCATTATTGTAGGCTAGTATTTGTGGCTGATATGTTCAAACATCCATTACTATAGGCCAGTATTTGTGACTGATATGTTCAAACATCCATTATTGTAGGCTAGTACTTGTGACTGATATGTTCAAACATCCATTACTATAGGCCAGTATTTGTGACTGATATGTTCAAACATCCATTACTATAGGCCAGTATTTGTGGCTGGTATGTTCAAACATCCATTACTATAGGCCAGTATTAGTGGCTGGTATGTTCAAACATCCATTACTATAGGCCAGTATTTGTGGCTGGTATGTTCAAACATCCATTACTATAGGCCAGTATTTGTGGCTGGTATGTTCAAACATCCATTATTGTAGGCTAGTACTTGTGACTGATATGTTCAAACATCCATTACTGTAGGCCAGTATTTGTGGCTGGTATGTTCAAACATCCATTACTGTAGGCCAGTATTTGTGGCTGATATGTTCAAACATCCATTACTATAGGCCAGTATTTGTGGCTGGTATGTTCAAACATCCATTACTATAGGCCAGTATTTGTGGCTGGTATGTTCAAACATCCATTACTATAGGCCAGTATTAGTGGCTGGTATGTTCAAACATCCATTACTATAGGCCAGTATTTGTGGCTGGTATGTTCAAACATCCATTACTATAGGCCAGTATTTGTGGCTGGTATGTTCAAACATCCATTATTGTAGGCTAGTACTTGTGACTGATATGTTCAAACATCCATTACTGTAGGCCAGTATTTGTGGCTGGTATGTTCAAACATCCATTACTGTAGGCCAGTATTTGTGGCTGATATGTTCAAACATCCATTACTATAGGCCAGTATTTGTGGCTGATATGTTCAAACATCCATTACTATAGGCCAGTATTTGTGGCTGATATGTTCAAACATCCATTACTATAGGCCAGTATTTGTGGCTGGTATGTTCAAACATCCATTACTATAGGCCAGTATTTGTGGCTGATATGTTCAAACATCCATTATTGTAGGCTAGTACTTGTGACTGATATGTTCAAACATCCATTACTGTAGGCCAGTATTTGTGGCTGATATGTTCAAACATCCATTATTGTAGGCTAGTACTTGTGACTGATATGTTCAAACATCCATTACTATAGGCCAGTATTTGTGGCTGATATGTTCAAACATCCATTACTATAGGCCAGTATGTATGTGTGATATCCATTACTATAGGCCAGTATGTATGTGTGATATCCATTACTGTAGGCCAGTATGTATGTGTGATATCCATTACTGTAGGCCAGTATTTGTGGCTGATATGTTCAAACATCCATTACTATAGGCCAGTATTTGTGGCTGGTATGTTCAAACATCCATTACTATAGGCCAGTATTTGTGGCTGGTATGTTCAAACATCCATTACTATAGGCCAGTATTTGTGGCTGATATGTTCAAACATCCATTACTATAGGCCAGTATTTGTGGCTGATATGTTCAAACATCCATTACTATAGGCCAGTATGTATGTGTGATATCCATTACTATAGGCCAGTATGTATGTGTGATATCCATTACTGTAGGCCAGTATGTATGTGTGATATCCATTACTGTAGGCCAGTATTTGTGGCTGGTATGTTCAAACATCCATTACTATAGGCCAGTATTTGTGGCTGGTATGTTCAAACATCCATTACTATAGGCCAGTATTTGTGGCTGATATGTTCAAACATCCATTACTATAGGCCAGTATGTATGTGTGATATTCATTACTATAGGCCAGTATGTATGTGTGATATCCATTACTATAGGCCAGTATGTATGTGTGATATCCATTACTATAGGCCAGTATGTATGTGTGATATCCATTACTATAGGCCAGTATGTATGTGTGATACCCATTACTATAGGCCAGTATGTATGTGTGATACCCATTACTATAGGCCAGTATGTATGTGTGATACCCATTACTATAGGCCAGTATGTATGTGTGATACCCATTACTATAGGCCAGTATGTATGTGTGATATCCATTACTATAGGCCAGTATGTATGTGTGATACCCATTACTATAGGCCAGTATGTATGTGTGATACCCATTACTATAGGCCAGTATGTATGTGTGATATCCATTACTATAGGCCAGTATGTATGTGTGATACCCATTACTATAGGCCAGTATGTATGTGTGATACCCATTACTATAGGCCAGTATGTATGTGTGATATCCATTACTATAGGCCAGTATGTATGTGTGATACCCATTACTATAGGCCAGTATGTATGTGTGATACCCATTACTATAGGCCATTATGTATGTGTGATATCCATTACTATAGGCCAGTATGTATGTGTGATATCCATTACTATAGGCCAGTATGTATGTGTGATATCCATTACTATAGGCCAGTATGTATGTGTGATATCCATTACTATAGGCCAGTATGTATGTGTGATACCCATTACTATAGGCCAGTATGTATGTGTGATATCCATTACTATAGGCCAGTATGTATGTGTGATATCCATTACTATAGGCCAGTATGTATGTGTGATACCCATTACTATAGAGGCCAGTATTTTTGACTGACATGTTCAAGAATCTATTACAGAAGGGCAGTATGTATGACGGATATGTTCAAGTATCCATTACCACAGGCCAGTAATTTTTTTTCTAACAGCTCTCACTAAAGAATTTCTTTCGTTTTGCTATGTTTATTATTTATACATAATACTTTTTAAAAACGTATAATATCAAACTAATTTTCACCAATTAAAAGAAAATTTCATAAAAACAGAACAGTCCTGTATCATTATGAAGACAATCTTGCATACTTTAAGAGCTTATACATTTGAATGTCAGAACTAATATAGTAATACTTTATATAATAATACGAGCCACATAAAATAGTTAACAAAATACACTGTTCAAGGATTCACAGTTCTCGAAATTCGTTAAAAATAAACATGAAGTTAGCACGCCAGACAAATACTACAAGTTAACAACTACTTGTGTACAAAAAATGATGTAAGTGTTAGACTCGTGCTGTTCTGTGCTCAGATAAGATGGGACTTGAGCCAGATCAAAACATCAAAAACAGCGGTAACAAAACAGCTCTGCCACTGCAGTAGAAGATAGCCACTAGACAAAAACTTCGAAGGACAAATACTCAGGGCTTCAGATAAGGAATTGAAATGCACATATGTATGTATACAAACAAGCAAAACGTGCGTCAAATGTAAAAACATAACAGTCAAGTGGAAGATAGGATCTTATAACAGCGTACAGAGCACAACTGTCAGGAGACAGAGACTAGACGGATATTTATGCAAAAGTGGGTTATCTTAGCGTGGTCTCAATATGAGACATATTATAATTAACTGATTCAGTGCCAAACAAAACAGTAGGGGTGACCAAACATGGTGTGCAATGAAATGAACAATTATTTTAATGCTTGCTTGCGTTCGCTGGCTGTGAACTCCAGCGTGATGTCCTGTATGTCGGATGAAGACATCCTGTTGTCCAACATCAATGTGATGTCATACAGGACCTGAGGTTTGTGTGAGTATCCGTTGTCCCATGTCTGGCTTATTGGTGTGCAGACTGGTGGTTCCTGGCCGTGCTGGCAGATACTTTCCGACTTCGGAAGAATCAGCGATCCTTCTACGTTAGCCAGGACCCCGAAGAGACCTGTTGCCCAGGATGCTACTGACTAGGACGTGTTAGTAGGTCTTGGCCAGTATAGAACCTGGCCCTGGTGCCTTGGAAACACCTCTGCGAGCCTATTATTTAAATTAAAAAAATTCCATTTACTGAGCATTACAATTGCGGGAGATACCGCGAAACAAAACAAATAACACGATGATCTTAGTATGTCGATATATCGCCCTTCTGTCGAAATGGGATGTCACATTTGACGATATATTATCCTTTGGCAATGAATCAGTAAAATTACAGGAGGGCATAATTCAGGAAGAAAACAGAAAATAGGGCGTCAAAGGAACAACTGCGTCATACAGCCATGCAAGGACATGACGGTTCACACTTTTGTGGAGCTGAAAAGAACTATTGAAAACAAGGAACAGTGGAGTGGCATGAACATACGACTGCAACACCAGTCTGACCAACCTAAATATGGTTGATGAACGTGATTCCTCCTGCACGCCTCAATGACGTGTCAGCCGGCTCTGTGGTTACGGCATTACGAATGCAATTCGTAATCCCGTATACCGCGCTCGAAACACAGCTGCGGGCGATTTGGCAGCATACCGCTTTGCGCTGTTTTTTTTAAAAAATAAAATGGTGAATCGACCGGCCGTTGGGAAAGCAATAGCAAATTATTGAACGTACACTTAAAAACTATCACAAACAGCCCTAAAATTATGGGGTTCACAGCGATGTCCTGAAAGGATATGCAGCTAGCTCCTACGGGCGGAATGGATCAGCCACTCCTGGCTCAAGCAGACCTAGTTCGTCCCACGGTGCTGTTGCGTGGATTTTCACATAAATAAGAATCAGGATGGTATATTCTTCCCTGATCCTGGTGTAGAGAATTGGACACTTAGACTTCTCGGACCAGGACGAAAAACTCGGAGAATCTGTGCGCGTGTAACGCACGGTAAAAATCCTTCGTCCGTGGGAAATCGAAACGAGCAGGCCACCGTTTTGGCAACGTTGTAACTAATTTCTGTTATATACACATTTCGATTCTCACCATGATTTTCGTGCACTGTGCAGAGATTCTCCTTGTGTGATCTATGGAAGGAGACTGGAGCTCTTATGGAGATATTCGTGTGCCATGAAAGTGATCCTTTACAAACCAAACCCAACCAGCTTGACTTTCCTGTATCTATGGCGGGAATATCTTACACCTGTATCTACGCGGGCGAGTCAATAAGAAAGCTACACAGTCCTGTGGGATGGCAGGCAAATGTAGTTGGTGTTTTCTACAGGTGTCATTGGGTGACAGGAACATCGAACTTTATATTCCCTTAGGTCAGGTGGCGCTAGGTGTCTCATGCGCATGCCCAGCGCATAAACAAAATGGCAACTGTACTTACGGCGTGTACAACCAAAGAGAAACGTGCTGTTGTGCGTTTTTTGTGGGCAAAAGGACTGCCTGCAAAGGACATTCATAAGGAAATGCTTCTTGTTTATGCTGACATATGTTTGTCCCGTAAAGCGGTGCATAGATGGGTAGAACAGTTTTCTCAAGGACGCTCTAAAATTATTGATGACATCCGATCTGGTCGTCCTATTGAGATTGCAACAGAAGCATCCATGCAGAGGGTGGAGGAGATGATTAGAGGTGACAGGCGAGTAATGATAGACTCTGTAGAACCTGAAATAGGGTGCTCACATGGTTCAGTATACATCATAATGCATGATCGATTGAAATTTAAGAAAGTGTGCCCAAGGTGGGTACCCAGACAATTGAAGGTTCTGGCCTGTCCTTGCATCATCTCTGTCAATACGAAGATGAAGGAGAAGACATGCTGAACAGTATTGTTACTGGGGACGAATCATGTGTTCATCACTACCAGCCCGGATCAAAGCGTGCTTCAATGCAATGGAAATATCCTTCTTCGCCATGTGTCCAAATATTCAAGGTTACGCCATCAGCAGGGAAGGTTATGCTGACAGTGTTCTGGGATTGTCAAGGTGGCTTTTAACCAATTTCAAAAAGAAAGGTGACAATGTGAATTCTGAATCTACTGTGAAGTTCTATCAATGCTTCATGGTGCAATTCGAAGAAAACGTCCAGGACTGATGACTAGAGGAGTGTTGCTTCTTCATGACAATGCCAGACCACATACGGCTCGATTAACTCAGGAGAAAATTAACCAACTAAGGTGGGAAGTTCTGGAACATCCACCTTACAGCCTCGACTTTGCCCCTAGCGATTTCCACCTTTTTGGTCCACTGAAAACCAACTTTGGTGGAAGACATTTCACGAATGACCACATACGGCTCCGTAAATTCTACACTCATGATCTGAACCATGCATTATGACAACGACCCATGACCTTCTGACCACCGACAGACCACTTGAGCTCTTCGCCACAGTGGCCCCCGTGTAATGGATGTGATATAATAAAACGTCCTTACCCTTTCCTATTTATTGACTCCCTTAAAAATAAACAACCCCTTACAATTACTGTTTAAGTAACTTACTTAATGTAGGAGAAAATAAAACAGCGATAGACTGACCGGGACAGCTTAATTTATTTGGCTTTATTTTGGCCTGCGTACCTGGCCAACAGTCGTCGACGGATTGAAAAACAAAGAATAAAGTAGCCATTTTTGGTCAGTACTACACAAAGAGCAGACATGTAAAAGTTTCTCGGTGTGGGAACAAGGCAATGTTGCCTTTTAAAACCATCACTCTCTTCAGCTATTGGTATGTTATATCTACATTATTAAGATGTATTTATGTATTACATAGACCAGTATGTTTAATTAAGAATTAGAATAATAAGTCAACAATTCTCTTAAACCAGGCTGGATGATGTTTACCAATGAAACACATGTGGGCGCCACGCTGTAATTTTTCCTATGTTTTACAATTTCAAATCCTTATGTTAAAATATTTTATAGGCATTATGAACTTATATCTAACTAATAGTGCTTATAACCTAGAAATATTATGTGTACCGTAGAGTATCAAACTCAGGTAAAAACCACATTCTAGGCATTTTCTCAAGGTGGGAACAGACTCTTGATTACATACTTCAGTAGAGAACTTGTGTCTGTCAATTTCATATTCCTATGTTAAAACTTCTATGCACTGTGAACAATATCTCACTATTTATGCTTAGAAATCTGCAAATAATCTATGTACTGTAGAGATTGAACTCTAAAGTACAGTTTCAAAGGTGTTTTATCCATGCGGGGACATACGAATGATTACGCCTATTCCTGACTCTTAGTCAGGGGATAAAATGCTCGCCACATCATAATCTGTAACTTGGAACTATAGTGCTAAATTTTAGTACCATCCTTTTGTTAACAGATTATCAACCACTCAGCATGAGTGGTGAACATATAATCATTTCATAAAATAGTGTAGGAGAATGCCATGTTTGAGAATATAAATTCATGAACAATTAAAGTAAACGCGTGATGAAAATGCATGTTCGGATAGGATTCAATCCGCATCACCTCACTGTAGTAGAAACAGAAGCGAAGATTGATGTGAATAAATTGCTTGCAATATTCAGAATACTGGACCATGCGCCATAAGTTATTCTAATAAATACCCTCCGAATAATAGCAGTCATTGGCAAAATATATCACAGCGGCTACTATCCTCCTGTGCTGTACGCAGTGGGGGAAAACAATGTATGTTTAATTTAGAGATTAACCCCTGAAAAAAAATTCAAAAACCTAGGCTCCCTGCATCATCATTATGATTAATTATTATGTATGATTATCATGTACTTAATATCAGAGAAATGTACATGTATGTTTTTTTTCTGGTATGAGAATTTTCCTGTTCTGATTGTTACTTTTTACTGTGGGAATATACCTTTTAATGTTACCCTTGGGGACATGAGGATGTTGATAGAAGAATCCATGTGTACGTCAGTACTTAAGAAGCCAATGTTGAATAGACTTGACCTAATGATGATTATAGTGCCAAAAGGAAGACGCGGCATTAGAAACCACAGAGATTCTGTATAGGCTATTCTCTTCAAGTAATGAGAGAGACAATATCAACATATTGGATGGACAGAATGACTTCACTCATCTAATAGTCCCAGTAACAACAGAACATAAAATAAAGTGAGAAAATACCTTACTCACTATTAAGAGTCAGAATGGCTCTACTCAGCAATGAGGGACAGTGGAACGTGGACACCCACTCCTTTCCCCTTCTCCCCTTGTTGTTTTGTATTTGTGTTTGTAATTGTATTGTAAACCCTTTACCATAACACAGTAGGTTAATGCTCGTGTTGTATTCTTGTCATCCCTTTTCTATAGAAGAGAAGCAGGTGGTGGTTGAATGTGGTGAGACTATATCACTGGATCCTGGGTCAACAGCCAGAAAGTGAATGTCCTAACCATAGTCTGCATCTAGAAATACCCATGGATTGCTGCGCTCAATAGCTCCATAGCGAGCAACAGATAAATTCGAAGACAATTGACTGGGTGAGTGATTAAGTCCTATTTTAGTAGGAATATCCAGGATGGACTTCAAGATCTAATAATCTACAAAGATGAAGATCAACAGAGTAACTGACAACAGTGTATCGTCTGCTTTACGTCTGAGAAGTATCACCTATAAGCCTTATCACTCAGCAAAATCAGTGAAACTATGAGACAATCCTTCTACAAGTTACTATAACTAACACCAGTGAGTAACCTTCAACTGTTGGTTGGATTACGGTTACCAAGTTAATATCCACAATGGATAAGTCTTCGAAAGAACATCTCCCAGCTGCAACAGTCAAACATAAGGTTCCAGCCATGCAACACCAAGTTCTAGCTATGAACACCTACTCAAAGAAATGGGAAGAGACACTGAATCAACATTATAGCCAATACAATCAATGTACCAACTTCAGAATCTCTGAAACATAACTACATCAGATTACCTCAAGGTTCCCAAACCTGAACACATAAAAAAGACCATATGAAAGCAGCTAGCAAAGTAAATGCCTTTACGCCTGCAACCAAAGGAATCACCTGATGGCTTGCAACCCTGGATATGTGGTGGAGTCAATATTCTTCAGTTCCATGCCTGCAGCAGAATCCTGGAATTAATTCCAGATGAACCAATTGAATAACAAGCAGAATTGTATGTCTACACTGAAAGTAAATACTGAGTCAGAACTCTGTGCTGGTCCCATGTCAGCCTAAATGCCAATAACGGTGGAATAGGTTATAGACTGATGACTAGGTGGGTGAAAAATCTGTGGGAACAAAATTGAGATTCGGATATTATAAGCCAAGAAGCTGAAAGGTAGGCATCCTTTTCATCGGATATGGTGATATAGGGAAGACCCTTAGTCCAAGACTCAAGATGCATCTCCTGAAGGTATGACCAACCCAGGCCTCAATTCACACTGACACCGAGCCATTCGCAACAGAAGATTCATGAATTCAGCCCCAATGGAGGGGATATGTATATGTGGTGAATTTATTTCCTAATAGGGATTATAAGTATTTCCGCAACAAACTTCAGTGGACATTAAAACATGACTGTGCGTATTTATTGCTATCACGGATAATTATGGACATTAACTGCTTTGCACTGGAGAAGAATACCCATCCGCAAGGCCTAAATGAACACTATAATTAATTAATTTAATTATTAGTATCAACTGTTTTCATGAGTGTGTTTTTCTTCTATGACATGAAAAAGGTAAAGAGTGTTTTACATGGTAATGGTGTACAACTAAAGGGTTATGTTATGATATATCTGTATAATAATTTGACACCCACTCATTATTTTTAAATATGAGAATTGTACATGGTGTCAGAAATAAATGTATGTATGTTGGGTTTCTGCACCTAGACCAGTGTGATTTTATCTAGGTACAATGAGTCAAGTTAGCAGAACCAATTTGTGGCTGTTGTGTTGTTTGTAATAACATTGGTTTTTCTTGGACAAAAAGGGTGTAAATGTATTAAGATAATGCAACGCATTCCCATGCCTGTCTGAAAATGCATAGTGTTTATTACACATATATATGTAACTGCAGATCTTGAGTTAATACCTGAACTGTTTGTCCAAAAGTGTTGTGTACATCCAGTAAATGTGGTGTCCAATAGTGGTTGTTGATATGTTGTGAGCAATCAATATCCTTCTAACACTATAGTAAATTTAAAGGGTGATGAAGTGGGAAGGGAAACCTACACACAGATGCCATTGTTTCAAGGATTGAACTCTTTTCTCCTGGGATTTGTGGTAAATATCCCTGATCACCCTGCATTCTAACCAGTGACCAGAGAATCAATAAAAAAAAACCTAGACTTTTAACGAATTATTCTCAGGAATTAAAATCCACATCCCACAATGGATATGAAGAACAGAATTAAAAGCAGTTATTACCTTTGTTAAGCTAAGTTATTTTAAGAAATCATCAATAAAGAAAAGTTAGTGTCGTGTCCCAGGACGTTGCAATAAACCTCGGCATTTATTGGCTGTGTGTGATTTCCTAGGGAAATTTGAGTTCAGTAATAGTAATTTGCCACTGCTTTCTGATCGGTGGTTTCTAAAACCAGTTAAAGAATTGAAATATCTAAGTAGTATAATAACAGAAGAATACAGAATAGACATAGAAACCGAAATCAATGCTCAAAAAGCAAGTGCGCTTATAGCTTATAAATCAACTATCACCTGTACTGAAACATCGAAACATACCTTTGCTCGCAAAATGACATATTTTCTTTAGCATATCCTATTTACAGGACATCGCTGTCAACACCAGCATTTTACCGCTGTTATTGATTTATTGACAAGATTACGCTCAGTAGTTTGCCATTGCTTTCTGAGCGACCGGCTAACATACCCCATAAGTAAGCAACGCGACGCAATCCGCTACCGAATCTCGCGCAGCTGCGTTACCCTACGTGGATATACGGAGAAAGAAGTTAATACCTTAGCCACGGAGACAGGCAAATGACAGATAATAAATATAATTTTCACACCAACCCTGTGCTACTAATGTCAAACTTGGACATTATCCAAAACAAACTGGCAAAATTAACACCAGCGTGATGAGATGCTACATTAACTATCCAAGACCGATTAAGAAACGATTTTTTTTTCCAGACATACAGTGCAACTAATATCTCTGTGCCACATATATTGCAAGGCAGAAGATCAAATTGTTCAGTCATCTATTTAGAATGCAACACCATCAACTACAATTACTGGCACTACATCAAAGAAGATCTGATACGAGAGCAAGAGGACCCCCAAGAAGAAAATGGATTGACGACAATAAAATACATTGTACAATTACACAAAATGACACTATCCAGGGCCAGCCATCGGTCGCTGGAACAGTTATTCCTCCCCACGGCGCTTGAGAGCAAAGTGGAAGATGATGACGATGCATATGTAACTGAAGAATCTGATTGCAGTGTTCCAGCGCCTTCTTTGGAAAATGTATGACTTTTTTCTTTTCCTGGCATACTACAATGGACGTGATCTCTGCAGATTAGTTCTATGTCGTTGGTATATTTCAGACAGTATTCGTTATAGTTCCTTGTGTTGTTAAGATGCGAGTACTTGGACAACAGGCAGTACATCAGTTAGAATTACTACTGGACGTAAATTGTCTTATGATTTTACCAGTTCTTCCAGCAGCAGCTAATATGCGTTGGCTTCAGAATCACAGTTGCTGTAGAATGTTCCAGGTCCTGTGATAATAATTCCACTGGATTTGTCTGAGTTTTAGACATAAACACCAGCCATAATATTTATTGCACCATTCTGTGCTGATCCGTCTGTATGCATATCCAACTTGGCGTAGGCATGTGTCATCGCGGAGACTACGAGTTTCTGTTCTAAATTTTATTTTATAGTTTTTTTATTTTTATTTCTGTACACCTGCTTTACTTTTCTCGCTATCATGGTACACCTTCTTACACTTTCTGTCTCTGAGAGTACACTGACAAACATGCGTTGCATGTCCTTTGCGGGCGATGCGATCAATCCCAACGCCAAGTTGATTTTTTAAGCACTTTTACGTTCAGTAGTTTGCCACTGCCTTCTGAACAAGAAGTCAACACTTACGTCCAACTGACCGGTGTAGGGAATGTACCCGCTACCACCAGCACACCGGAAGTTTAAGAACGAGCGCTCTTATCTTTTCGGCTACTTTCGAGGGGTAGCATACCTCTCAGAGTACACTAAGAGACCGCTTATTATCTGTCCCTTGAAGATATCGCCACACACATACTGCTACTGCTGGTTCCAGTGTCTTTAACTGTCACCACGGGTCTGGTTTCTATGAGAATATCGTGTCCATTAATGTGGCTAAACTATCTGCTTTAACTTGTATTGTCTGCACTATGTCTGTCTATTTTCATTCTTAGCTGATTGCCTTTGCTTCCAAACATTATAGCCTCTGCTTCTGTACTCCAAATAATAAGATTACATACGAGTACAGCACTCTCAAACAAAATATTCACATCTTTTGTAATTAATCTAGAACAGTGGTTCTCGACCTTTTGTGGCCCTTGCCCCCCTTCACCATATTTTCAGAACGTCATTCCCCCCTTCCTATAAAAATTTTGGCCCGTGCGCCCCCCCCCCCTTTCACCGTATTTTCAGAACGTCATTCCCCCCTTTCATATTTCCTATCTAAAAATCCCCCAACCCCTATACAGTATACGTAAAAATGTAAGGTAAATTTAATAGCACATCTAAAACAAGTCTAGACATCCACATAAAACATGATTTGTGGGTCTACTGACTTTATAAAATGAATTTTAGAAGGATGAGACGTACTTAACTGTAAAGTATGAAGGGAAAAACAATATCAAATAATCGGTTCTTGTATTAACGTCATCTTGAAATGGTCTTCATTCCCCCCCTCCCCCTGGAAACCCTAAAATTCCCCACAGGTTGAGAACCACTGATCTAGAACAAGCCTCGCTTATGAATTCTTGCTTCTGACATTGCCAGTTTTTGCTACATTTGCAAGTGAAGTTGTAAAGTAAGCAAAGGAGCCTTTTACAAGTCTTGAGGCCTATTTGGTCTATGCTGCTAGCCCTGTAGGTTACCGACAAACCAGCACTCGTTGAGTGATGTAAGATGTGATCAATATCACGCCAAACCGGCACTCGTTGAGTGATGTAAGATGTGATAAATATCACGCCAAACCAGCACTCGTTGAGTGATGTGATCAATATCACGCCAAACTAGCACTCGTTGAGTGATGTGAGATGTGATCAATATCACGCCAAACCAGCACTCGTTGAGTGATGTGATCAATAACCCGCCAAACTAGCACTCGTTGAGTGATGTAAGATGTGATCAATATCCCGCCAAACTAGCACTCGAGTGATGTGAGATGTGATCAATATCACGCCAAACCAGCACTCGTTGAGTGATGTGATCAATATCACGCCAAACTAGCACTCGTTGAGTGATGTGAGATGCGATCAATATCCCGCCAAACCAGCACTCGTTGAGTGATGTGAGATGGATCAATATCACGCTAAACCAGCACTTGAGGAGCGATGTGAGATGGATCAATATCCCGCCAAACCAGCACTCGTTGAGTGATGTGAGATGGATCAATATCACGCCAAACCAGCACTCGAGGAGTGATGTGAGATGGATCAATATCACGCCAAACTAGCACTCGTTGAGTGATGTAAGATGTGATCAATATCCCGCCAAACTAGCACTCGTTGAGTGATGTGAGATGCGATCAATATCCCGCCAAATCAGCACTCGTTGGGTGATGTAAGATGTGATCAATATCACGCCAAACCAGCACTCGTTGAGTGATGTGAGATGCGATCAATATCCCGCCAAACCAGCACAAATGGTATGGTGTTCCTATGTCTGTTAAATGGTAAGGTGTTCCTATGTCTGTTAAATGGTAAGGTGTTCCTATGTCTGTTAAATGGTAAGGTGTTCCTATGTCTGTTAAATGGTAAGGTGTTCCTATGTCTGTCAAATGGTATGCCGTTCCTATGTCTGTCAAATGGTATGCCGTTCCCATGTCTGTCAAATGTTATGGTGTATCTATGTCTGTCAAATGGTATGGTGTATCTATGTCTGTCAAATGGTATGGTGTATCTATGTCTGTCAAATGGTATGGTATTCCCCCGCAGAAGTCGGATGTGTCTGCCTAACGGCGCAAGAACGCAGCTCTGCTGTAAACAGGCACAACGCAGTCACATCCGAAAAAAAAAATCCGGATGAACGCAGCAGAAGAAGAAGTATGGTGTTCCTATGTGAATGTCTGTCAAATTGCATGGTGTTTTTATATCTGTCAAATGGTAAGACGTTCCTATGTCTGTTGAATCGTGTTACGTTCCTATGTCTGCCAAACGGTGTTATGTTCCTATGTCGGTCGAAAGGTATCAATTCCTATGTCTGTCAAATGGTATCACGTTGCTTTGTCTGTCAAATGGTGTCACGTTGCTTTGTCTGTCAAATGGTATCACGTTCCTATGTCTGTCGAATCGTGTTAGTTCATATGTCTATCTATTGGTATAACATTCCTATGTCTGTCAAATGGCATTATGTACTGAGTTCTGACAAATGTTATAACGTCCTACGTCTGTCAACTGGTATGACGTCCTATGTCTGTCAAAGGGCATGAGGTATTTCACAGTTAGCAACAACAAAAACATCCCCTGAAACCACAGAAATGCGGTTTCACAGAACAATGCTGAAAATACCACAGGCAGAGAAACATTACTACTCTGTTTTTAAACAGAATAAGACATAAAGACAACTTATCACAAACATCATAAAAAGGCAGTTAATATTTTGGTCACATGAGAAGAGAAAAACTGCAATATACCGTAGCAACGGAAAGATCCTTGGAAAAATAAGCGGAAGGATAATGTTTTATTGTCAACAGACGTCCTGCTCTAGGCATTGAAAAACATTAATACATGGATTGAAATATTCTGTTGGAGATCGTGACAGTTGAATGAAGAGTGACAGCGAGCAAAGTACTTAATAGAAGTGATGGTGTGTGCTTATTAAACAGATTCTTCATAAGGAAGACTGATCACGGATTATTGTTCCTGTTGGTCTTTTACACCCACAGACATATGTACTCTACAATAAAATAAACTTGAAAATCCATAAACACATATATGTCAGTTTCTGTTATAAAATACATATACAGCTTCTTCCTATGTTTCTTGACATTCTAATGCAAAGGCTGAAGACAGGAAAGTCACCAGACTGTGATGATATATCAAAAGAAGTAATCCTCACAGGAGGAGAAGCCTGTATCCGCATCTAGCATGCACCATGTGTGAAGATCTTAAACCGCATTAATTGCCCAAAACATGGAAGAGAACAATTACAATCTTCATCTATCTCTCAAAGAAGGATATTTTAAACTGTGCACCAACTGTTGTGCTATCGCATTAATAAGATAAGCTAACAACATCCTCTTGTGAATCATCAGGGAGAGGATAGAAAGGAAGTCAGAGTAATAATTATAAGGTGAACAGGTAGGTTTCAGTCAGGGCAGGAAACCACGAAACATATCTTCAATATGAGAACCATCTTGGAGAAATGCAGATAGTACAACGAAGATCTTCGTACTGGTTTCATAGACTAAAGTTAGGCCTTCTTAGACTGTTCAATATCAGAAATTGTGGAACACCATGACGGAAATGGGGTTACCAGCAAGCCTGATCCACCATTTAATTGAAATGTATCACAAGCAACGAGTACCGGTCAGAGTAGCTGGCGAAACATCATGTCATCATACTGGTTTCAGGTGCAATGGGGCATAAGAGAGGGCTGTATTCTCTCCCTCTACCTGTTTAACATCTATGCAGAAAATGTAAAGAGAAATATCAAGAATGGTGAAATCTGTGATAATTTTGATCCACTCATAATTGGTGGAAATCCCATTTCTGAACTCATATATACAGATGATACAGTCCCTCTCTAAATCACTGTTAAGAGATTGGAAAAGTTTTTCATACTTGTCAAAAGACATAGTAAAGATCAAAACCTTGTTTTCAACATTAAAAACATAAATGTAATGTCCACAGATAAAACTACATGTCAAAGAAGAATTACAATCAACAATGAAGAAATTGAAAATTTCATAAACTCTGATTACTTCTGCTTCTTAAATTTAAAAAAAAAATTGACTTGTTCAAAAGAAGCAAAATTAAAAAAAAAAAACTGGCCACAACAACGAAGAGGTTCAAGAACATATAGTACAACAACAACCAGCAAATAAACAGAAGTAAACATTCTCAGAACATCATCTATCCTGTGGCAACATATGGATATGAACTGGGGGGGGGGGGGAGTGAGAAAGAGAGAGAGAGAGAGAGAGAGAGAGAGATGGAGAGAGATGAGAGAGAGAGAGAGAGAGACGAGATGAGAGAGAGAGAGAGAGAGAGAGAGAGAGAGAGAGGATAATTCTGTAATCACTACAGAGGACAATCCGTTCTTCTGAACTTAAATGTCACCTTGATGACACAAAACAGAGTTAACGGATAGAAGAAGACGACAAGCATAGAACAATTGAGTCTGTTGAAAGTCTGGGACTTTGTCGCAGGAGGGTATTTACATCGAGGAGACATCCACCCATACTCAGAAATGACTGAAGTTCATTAGCATATGGTCTCTGCCAGTTTATCAGAGGCTCTACTAGTTAGCACACCTATGACATGACAGTGCTGTCTGAGATTGACAGCACATTAATTAACACAGATTAAGTAAAAGGCTACTGCGTGAAGTTAAAACCAATACTAAGTACTTCGAATTGATAAAACAGTTTACTGTTTCTAAACACTTAATTTCACACATGTTCCTATCCCCTTCAATCTTATAAATTTTTCTACCTGCTTCAATCTTATATTTTTGTCTTTTTATTTCAATCTGATTCTTTTCTTACCCGATTAAATATGACGTCTTCTATTAACTGTTTCAATCTGACATCTCACACATGTTTAACTTACACATTTTCTACCTGTTTTTAGACCAAATCAAGAACTTGAAAAAGAACATAGTACATAGGATCTAATAGTACCTGAGCTAACTGGGTGTGTTAACAAATGTCTGCATCAGATCAAACACTTTAAGAACACAATATATGGAAATCTAATGGTACCTGAACTAATATGGGAATCTAATGGTACCTGAACAAATATGGAATCTAATGGTACCTGAACTAATATGGGAATCTAATGGTACCTGAACTAATATGGGAATCTAATGGTACCTGAACTAATATGGGAATCTAATGGTACCTGAACTAATATGGAATCTAATGGTACCTGAACTAATATGGGAATCTAATGGTACCTGAACTAATATGGAAATCTAATGGTACCTGAACTAATATGGGAATCTAATGGTACCTGAACTTATATGGAATCTAATGGTACCTGAACTAATATGGAATCTAATGGTACCTAAACTAATATGGGAATCTAATGGTACCTGAACTAATATGGGAATCTAATTGTCCCTGAACTAATATGGGAATCTAATGGTAACTGAAGTAATATTGGAATCTAATGGTACCTAAACTGATATGGGAACATAATGGTACCTTATTAACTGCATGTGCAAACTATTTAGGTTATAAATGATCATTGTCATGGCACACAGATACCTCAATTAGAGGCCCTGTCTCCTCCCATAGATCACACTAGGCATTAGCACAGTGCATGAACTCCCAATCTGATCAAACTAGTTTGCATTGTGTGAGTATCAGTTCCTAATGTACCAGTCATTTGTAACATTAATCTATTGTTATTAATTTCATTCTTTTTTACATTTGATACTGGAGATCTCTTGACCCCAAATGTTACGTGAATCAGACCATCTCACCATGACAGTTTTTGTGTAACTCCGGACCCCACCATTTTTTACATTAACTTTTCTATATAAGACATTTTTTAGTGTAACTTCTGAAACATTTTTGGCTAAAGTAACCTGGACTTGGCTGGAGAAAAGTTCTTACATCAAAGAGGCATCAGTGCATAAACAGAAATGACTGAAGTAGACCAATATTAATAGCAAATGGCATGGAAAAACAACAGCTGGTGTTGTGCCTGCTACTATGTTTCACCAGCTACTGTAACAGTTGCTTGTTGTTTATGATAGATTGTTTTAATGAACCGTATCAAATGTACTGAAAACCCCATGTATGCCATGATGTTCCCCATGTACAAATAATAACAATAACAACAATATGAAGCAGAAAGGGTTGAAATAACAATTTTAATAGAGATGGTTAGTGCCACCGATTGGGATAGAAGGAGTTAAGGAAAGTATATATGTCATGCTTCAAATAGCCAATGAACACACAGTGCATTGCATGGCATACAACGAATAAAATGGCACTGAATGAAATAGAGTTAAAATATGAAAGTAGTCTTAAAAAAGTCAAATGACCACAGGCAATTATCTGTAAACTTGACCAAACTGTCCACCAACAGGGGAAAAGACCTATTCCTTCATGCATTCAGGCCCAAAAATGTGAAGGCTCTATCATATTACAGACCAATGTATCTTCATAATATTGTGTTTATTACAATGGTGTGGGTATCAACTTGATAACTTGACTGACTTTTTATAACTTTAACAATCTATAACTTTTAAAAATATATATATTATAATAATAAATAAAATAAAATAAAATAAGATAAATATAAATATATATAAAAATTAAAAAAAAAATAAAATAATAATAATAACAATAAAATATATAATTAAGTAAAGAGCTCTTTGACGTGTTAAGTAACACAGGTGCTAGACCCACATTTGTATAGACCAATCGGGGCTAGGTGGGTGATGCGGTCATTATCACACTGGCCACCTTTATTTCCCAACACATTTCCTCATATCATTTTAGCTGGGTCAATCTAGCAGTCCAGGTCAATTTAAAAAAATCTGCCCAAATGCAGATCCGATGATCACAGCTTATCTGTAAACTTGACCAAACTGTCCACCAACAGGGGAAAAGACAGGCCACCTATTCCCCCATGCATTCAGGCCCAAACATGTGAAGGCTCTATCATATTACAGACCAATAAGCAGCTTTGTGCTCTGAGACAAGTTTTTTTAAAACCAAAATTGCAGGTGCCATATACATTTAAATATGAAAGACAAGAGAAAAGCACCACATTAATTTTCTGGGAAGATGTTTATAAGCAGTCACAAAGCTAATTCAATGGTGTAGTGACATGTTAACAAACAACATCCACATCTGTCTTTGGACAGAACTGGAAATTACATATCATGTTAATGCATGTTTAATGAAATCTGAAACTCGCAGACCTGGCGAAAAATGACCAGTGAAAACAGCTTACCAAAATTACCCAGATACTGATCGGCAATAAAAGATGATAGAGGAAAGGAGAAGACATGAGAATACACACTGGAAAATATAAAAATTTAAAGCTACAGGCAACCAGAATTCGAACCTGTCACCTCCAAATCATAACACTGTCTTGACAAAGAAACAAGTGTACCTCGACACAAAGCCAGACAGACGTAAAGAATAGGATTTCATGCTGGTCACATGTCAAACTACACTTGTTACTTTGGTGAGGTACTGTCATCATTAGCAGGTAATAGGTTTACATCCCACTGTGCTTTTAGTTTTCAATATTTATGCTATCTAGTGTCTCCATCATGTGTCCTGCCAATTTGTGCAGGTGTTCAAGTTTCACTGCAGATCTTTGTCCTTGGTGTTCCGGATAATCTCTGCTGATGATACTCCTCCATGTCACGACTTCAGTCCATTTAGCATAATTTCTCATGGTCTGGCTCTTTTCCCACTGATCTCTCCAGTTATCAAATTTTCTAATGCCTTTCTTCCCATTATTTGAATACTGTTTATCACTTTCCTGTAGTTGAATATAATGTTCTACGTTCGTTAACCACTTCCAGGCAGTCGCTATTAGTGGTACTCTGGCAGACCAAGTTATTCGCAACATTCGTCTCAGGAACCACATCTTTATTGCTTCAAAAATTTAAATGTTGCATGTCCTTTGAAGAAAATTGTCATCAACCCCAATGCCAGATTGATTTTCTAGACAAGTTTATGGTCAGCAGTTTGCCATTGCTTTCTGGATGGGAAGTCAATGTTAAGTCCAACTGACCAGGTAGAGAATGATCTCTCGACCACGACATCAGTGCACCAGAATTTCAAGCATATTAAGCCCCCGGAGCACGCAGATAGCCTGTTGATTGAAAGTTCTACCTAATTTGTTCATTAACATTCCATGATTCACTGCCATAGAGTAAAACAAGTACTATATAACATTTTAATACTCTATCTGACAACCAATGATGGTGACGATTTTTCATACAATATTGTTCATATTATGAAACAAGTGAAATGGTAGAATTATCTCAGAACAGTCATAACATCTGATGGGAGATGCCTTGAAGAGATTAGAACAAGAACCACCATAATTAAGGTAGCATTTTCCAATATGGAAAACATAGTAACATACAGACCAATAAAAAGATGTCATTTGCAACGAGAAAAAGAACGAACAAACGAACGAAAATCTTTATTTTCAAAGGGTTAAGAATTGGGCATGCAGGACCGTCAGACATTCTGCCCTTCTTCTCTATTTCCTCTCATAATTCTTTCATTCAACATCTCTTATGAATCAATTCTTTGACAACAAAATAACAATAAGCATTAAAACGCATGAAATATAATCAATAATACATGACTCGTTGAGGGGAGGCAATGTTTAACATGGGCATCATGAATACCCAAGGTGGGTGTAACGTGCCATAAATATGGGAATGTTTTTTTTTTTGAGGTGCTACATAGAACCTTGCATTTTTGTATGAATGTGAAGCATGGACAATAAGCAGACAAGATGCAAAAAATCTGATGGCAGTGGAAATGTGGTTTCTAGGGAAAATGCAAAGAATACCGTAGACAGAAAATCCTATGTCCAAGTCTTGCATTTGTATCTTATGTTGTTCCAATATAAAATAACACAAATTCCAATGGTGACAATGTACATGTATATCCCAGTGATGGATATTTCAGTGTATTGAGAAAATGGTGCAGCCATTAAGTTGATATCCACAGTTCATTCCCACTATAAGTTTAAAAAAAAGTAAGCAAAGGACCCAAAGGACCACATTGAAGAAATCAGTAAGGACAACCTCATAATATACACAGACGGGTCCAAGACGAACAGGGAGAGGTGGGGGAAGGAGTTGTGGTCCCAGACTGGAAACTGAAGAAACAGTTCAAACTAACAGACCATACAGCAGTATGCACTGCCAAACTAGTAGCCATACTGAAAGGACTGGAGATTGCAGCCGAAAACCCACCGTTGAGACTAAGTATGTTGACAGACTCCCTGTCCTCAGTACAAACGCTCGGGAACTTCAATAGAGGAAACAGACCCGACATAAAAGAGGAGATATTAGCGACAGCCACCAACCTCAGGTACATGGGATGCTAAGTCACCATCGGATGGATACCAGCTCACAGGGGTATCCCGGGAAATGAACAAGCAGACACAGCGGCGAAACGAGGACTAACCAGCAGTAATGAAATCAGCACAGGCCAAGGAAAAGTAGAGGGAAAGAGTATCATCAAAAACTACATACTCCAGGAATGGAGGAAACAGTGGCGAGACAGAGCTAGAGGTCGACATGCATACCAGGTACTGGGCGAACCCAGCTACAAACCACAAGCCAAAACCAACATGAAAACACCGGCAAACAGACAGCTGTGGAAAATCAGACTTGGAAACTGGAAAGACACAAGAGAGAACCCATACTGCAGAGCATGCCTAGTAGACACCACCACTGAACATTACCTAGTAACATGCAACGAGTACAATAGTGAGCAAAGGGATCTAAGAGACTACTTCGTCAAAAATAAGACTCCAGTGACAATGACCGAGTGCCTGCACATAAACAGCAACCCTGAAATACAGCGACTGGTCAGACAGTTCATATGCAGAACAGGGAAAGACCTATAACTTTTCTATCTTCTTTTTATATATGATTTAAAAAAAAAAAAATTAGCATATGTATTTTTTTTTTTAAATCCATCTATCTCGCCAGGGATCGATGTCCTGGTTGTCCTGAGAGGGACAGCTGAGTGTAGCGGGGTGAATGGCAGGTTGGTGGACTGGCTCTTCCGAAAGGGCTGCTGAACAGGGCTGACAGGGAGATCAGGTCATCTTGTTGTCACACCAACCCATAGACCAATGATGAAAATGAGAAAGCAAACGTAGAGGAATATGGGCGGCTGACCGGGGATGGGGGGGGGGGGGGGGGGGGGGGGGGGGGGGGGGGGGGGGGAGAGAGAGGAACAACCTGGGGGGACTGCACTTGAATTCTCTGCCTTTGCCTACATTGAGTCCTTATGAGGACGGGACATGACCAGGACCAGTCCCGGTGAGGAAAACACAAGAAACAACAATCATGTAGAAGTGCTAATAGAGAAAGATACCAACAAATGAAAGTATGCGGACCAAGGACCGGTCTTTATCACGACCAACATAAGACAGAAAGGAAATTACCAGGCAGCACAAAAATAACCTAATCCAACAAACAGAGCGGACCCAATAAAATCAGTATGAATTAGGACTAACAATCCACACAACCACGAATCTCAAAATAACCAAAGCTGAGGAGGTAGGTTTAAAGACTGAATTTGGATTTTTGTTGTTGAAAAATTTGAATTGGAGGACCCTTTTTTACACCTTGAGACATAACGGGTACATGGTTCTAGCCCCATATATGTAAAGATCAATCATGAGTGTATATTTGATCAATAACACACCAGCCATCTTGACTGCCAAGAACATTTCCTGGTGATACTTTTTAATTTGGTCAACCTGGGGAAAATGTTTTTAAAATCCACTCATTCACAATATAATAAACAAAACAATTTAAATGTTACTTCATGGTAATATTAGCTTGTTGATATTTACACAGAGAATACACATAAACTGTGAGTGAGATGCACCAGAAAAACAACATAAAAGTAAGCAACAGCAAAAATAATGAAATAAACGACAACAGCAAAGCCTGGCAAAAAAACTGCAAGCACACTATTTGAGAGTTGTTTCCCCTGAGATCACCGAAAAGTTAAAAATGAGTTGTGAATGAATATTAAACAAATGAGTTTGCACTCCAGTCTGGTACATGCAGTGAATGTATTTACAACATAGTTTGTCTGTGTTACTATTATATAGAACCAAGTTTTCTTGTTATGAGAGTTTTGTTGTTGTTATAAAAAGTAACACAAATTTACCCTGACCAAGATTGATTAGGTACTAAAAGGCTAAAGTAAAGGAACCTGTTCCATGCTTTGAGGAATATTGGGTCAATGGTGCCAGCCTCATAATTTTATAGTTCTATCCCCACTTGATGGGTCATGTGATCAATATCACACTGGCTGCCTCTACTTCCCAGAACATTTCCTGACACCTATGTTAGGCTGGGGTCAAGCTGGGTTCCCATATTAGGTATTAAGTTAAAAATATGTAAAAGACCCTATTTACATGACACAGGTTCGGACTGTGCTGCATAGAACTGCGTGCTCTGTTTTCTAAACCACGTTTTCACTTCACATTCAACTTCGGCGTCATTCGCGAAATGTCTCCCGCCAAGGTGGGTTGTCAATGTTTGTGCTGACACATGTTTGTCCCGTAAAGCGATGCATAGGTGGGTAGAAAAATGTTATGAGGGCAAGTCAATAAGTAAGTCACACAGTTCTGTGGAATGGCAAGTAAATGAAAACAAAGCACGCAGTTCTATGCAGCCAGTTTGGGAGGGCTGATAAAACGATGGGATAAGTGCATCAATGTTGGTGGAAATTATGTTGAGAAATAAAGGGACAATGTATGTATAAAAATAAACTGTTTCAAGTTGTTATCATGTGTAGTTATTTTTCTACAGCCATTTGTGACTTACTTATTAACTTACCCTCGCATCATGGGGTCATTTTATAATAACTATTTACTTTTTTCCCAGTTACCTTTCATAACATTATAACACAAAATACTCATAAAATAGACACAAAGACTGACACACTATTATATACCAATATACATTTTTTAAAATCCATAATTATATAGCGATGACTAGTTAACTGAAACATGATGATATGTTTGGATACTGGCCTTTCAATCAAGAGACCCAAATTCTAATCTTTGATCAGTTACAGGCTCGTTATGTTTTGGTAAGGGTATAGGTCACTATGTGTAATCGGGGCCCACAAGAGAAGGGAAGAAAAGTAACACTGTAACCTGCCATGCATGTCTTAAAGGGTGACCAAGGAAGGTTGGCATGAGAATGGCTCCCTCATCCTACAGAAAACTTTTACTGCAAAATTTAATCATGAACAAGTCTACACATGGCATGGTGCGAGTTGGTTTTTGTTTGTAAGCGGAGCGCTCGCACACTTTGAACTCAAGTGTAGTCCATACACTTGCTAATACTACTAGTGCACTGGACTGGTTTTTGAGTGTGGATTAGCTTTCCCTATTATCAGTGTCCCTCTACATCCGGCAAACCCACTCTGACTTCTTACTTGAAATATTTTTAGTTTAGTTTAGTCGACGGATCAACATTACAGCACACAGGTGTAACCCATAAGTGCTCCGTTCTACTCCTAACTCAAGCCTGAGTCCGGATAATCTCAGCTCAGTGCACAAACTCCATAGCACCGGCGAGGATCTTGAAATACTTTGGGTACATTTTTAACTCAAAATTATGCCCGGGTAGCACCGTTAGGCTACTACGTTCTTACGGTCTTCTATTACTATGTTCTTACTTGTAATTTATGTCCCCAAGTCAAGGACAAGAAGTCAACATTTTAGTCCAGCTGACCATTGTAGGGGTGGAAAGTTCTACCTCAGCATAAGCACACTGGAAGTTTAAGAATGAGTGCTCTTATCCATTTTGCCGTGCTGATCTCCATGTATGTGAGTTGGTTGAGGCTCCATGCTCCGTGTGAGATGAAAGGCAGAAGACAAGAAAGGTATGGGTAGTCCTGCGGCAGATGTTGCCTTTGGGGTGTGAAATGTTAGGTTTCTACCCATTCCAGGATATGGCATAATGAGATGAATGGCAGAAGAAAAGAAAGGTATAGGTAGTCCTGTGGTAGATGTTGCCTCTAGGAAGTCAAATGTAAGGCCTTGACAAATTCCAGGCTTTGGCATAATGAGATGAAACGCCAGATGGCAAAACAGGTATGGGTAGTCCTGTGGCAGATGTTGCCAGTGGGGAGTGAAATGTTAGGCTTTTACACATTCCAGGCTTTGGCATAATGAGATGAGATGGCCAATTTATTTACATGTTACCTTTCCTTCCTAAACAATTATGAAAATTATGCGGTACCAATTTTACAAGGCCAGGTTGATCCCAGAGGTGTACAGGTCAGAAAAAAGGACCCTGCCACTGCTAAGGCTTGAACCCAGTCCACTTACTTTTAAGAAAGAGAACTAACCACTATGATACAGCAAATCTAAATCAGAATCCAAATTGGACAATCCTGTGAGATGTTTACTATTATGTGGTTTACAGAACTAATTTCACTATTATATAGTTTGCAGAACTAGTTCCACCATTATTTGGTTCACAGAACTAGTTTCACTATTATATGATTTACAGAACAAGTTTCACTATTATATCATTTACAGAACTAGTTTCATTAATATATGGTTTACAGAACTAGTTTCACTATTATAAGGTTTACAGAACTAGTTTCACTATTATATGGTTTACAGAACTAGTTTCACTATTATAAGGTTTACAGAACTAGTTTCACTATTATAAGGTTTACAGAACTAGTTTCACTGTTATAAGGTTTACAAGACTAATTTCACTATTATATGGTTTACAGAACTAGTTTCACAGTTATAAGGTTTACAGGACTATTTTCACTATTATATGGTTTACATACTTAGATGTACCTTTATGGTATATATACGGAACTGTGAGTGGCACCTTGCCGTCTTGACAGACGAAGTAAGTGGATTGGAATTCGGCCAAAATTCCATCACATAATGCCTGGGCAGAGCTTCAGAGAACATGTGTTGCCCACGTAGCATGTTCCCTCTCTCGGCCTTGCCTTGTTTACTCCAGAGGAAAGGATAACCAGTACGTCTGGAACAAGGTAGGCTGCAGATGCTGGCAGTTCAGCGTCAAACCTCCAACAGCAGTAGGCGAATCTCACCGCCAAGAGGAGTTGAGTGGCGGCCAGACCCTCACATCCTTGGGATTAGACTTAGAGGTGTATCCTGCGGCTGAGGGCCTCAAATCGAGTGTCTGGACCTATATGAGTGTGCACACCTGTTATTCACAAGTGTCCGGACCAGTGGAAGCGTGTACTACTGTCAGACGCCCTGCCTGACTCTGTGTGGATCCCACGACCAGCAAGAATATGCCCGCCGGAGATATTGCACGTCTGTTGCGAACAAATCTCCCCTCCTGACACTGTGTGGATCCCGCGAAAAGAAATGATGAAAGTAGTGGCATTTCAATTGCGCTTGCACTCCCACCTATGCTACACCCTTCATGTGTCTTCACAAAGTCGGACTAGAGTCAAGCTCAACAGGGTATTCTTTCTGCTGATTCTACCAAGTTTCACTATTATATGGTTTACATGCTTGCTTGCGTTCGCTGGCTGTGAACTCCTGTATGTCAGATGAAGACATCCTGTTGTCAAACATTGAAGTGATGTCATACCAGACCTGAGGTTTGCATGAGTATCCGTTGTCCCATGTCTGACTTATTGGTGTGCAGACTGGTGGTTCCTTGCCGTGCAGGCAGATACTCTCTGACTTCGGAACAATCAGCTATCCTACTACGTTAGCCAGGACCCCGAAGGGACCTGTTTCCAAGGACCCACGGCTAGGACGTGTTAGTAGGCCTTGGCCAGAATAAAACCTGGCCCTGGTGCCTTGGAAACACCTCTGCGTCCCTATGGTTTACATAATTAGATTACTGTTACATGGTATACAGAACTAGTTTTACTATTATATGGTATACAGAACTAGTTTCACTGTTATATGGTATACAGAACTAGTTTCACTGTTATATGGTATACAGAACTAGTTTCACTGTTATAGGTATACAGAACTAGTTTCACTCTTGTATGGTTTACAGAATTAGTTTCATTATTATATGGTTGACAAAACTAGATTTACTATTATGTGGTATATAGGACAAGTTTCACTTTTATATGGCATTTAGAACTAGTTTCATTCTTAGATGTTATATAGAACTTCACATTGGCACCTTTCTGTCTTGACAGACGATAGTTTGGTACATTGTGCTTCAAAAAGACTTAATAACTACGACCCATGGCGGTGACGAGTGTGGCTGGTAAGGCCAATTCTTGCTGCAAATGTTTGCCCACAGTAGATGCATGTGAAAGCATGGTCATTTCCGCCATTGTGCAAAATCTTACATCTCTCACGCTCTGTGTGTGCTTTATCTGCAATCATTTTCTCTTTTGTCTTTATTCCATTTCTGATGTTTGCCCTCCATGCAACACGTTCAGCGGCGACTTGCTCCCAATGTGCATTATCTATGCCTGTATCAATCATGTCCCGCTTACACACATCTTTGTATCATAGTAGAGGCCAACCCTGAGAACTCAGGTTTTTTTTTGTCCTTTGGTATTCTACCATCATCCATCCTCCTAACATGTCCTATCCATCTAAGTCTACGAAGACTGAGCATGGAATACACCGTCACACACCTGATCTTTCCAATACTTCAGTATTTGTGATTTAATCACACATAGAACTAATATAATATAATAATAACTTTATATAGAACTAATTTCACTATTATATGGTATATAGAACTAATTACACTATTATTTGGTATACTGAACTAATTACACTATTATTTGGTATACTGAACTTGTTTCACCATGATATTCTATAAAGAACTAGTTTCACTATTACATAGAACTAGTTTCATGAAGGGAAGTCTCACTTGTACATGCTACGCAGAAACAAAGCAGAAGAGAAAAGCTATGAATAATGAATCGATTGAATGTTTCATAGTAAAAGAAAAACACAATATTCAGTTACATAGTAACAATGTTATGTATCACTTTAATCTTACTGATAACTGATTTCCTCTTCTACAGTTCATAGTAAAAGAAAAACACAATATTCAGTTACATGGTAACAATGTTTATATATCACTGGAATGTTACCCTTAGTGTTAACTGATTTCCTCTTCTTCAGTTCCATATGTTTAATTCAGCTTTTCAAATATTTGAGATATTCCATTTAAATGTTTTCTTTATCTTATTTTTAACCAGCATTTACTCTTTAGTTTAGGATATCTATATCTTGACATAATTTCTACAGCTGATTGTGAACATGCTTGAACATGCGTAAACACATACAATGCATGCAATTAATTTACTGGTTGTAATTTTTATAATTACTGTCTTATTTGTCTCATTGGGTAACAGACTGATTAACATTCTTCCTGCTAAATTGTAAAAAGTAATGAAAATATATAGAATTTAATTTTAAAATATATCATTAGATGTAGCAAAAATAGAAACCATTAGTTAATAACGTTTTATTAACATCCTTGCTGAATGTGATGTTGGCCTGCAGAGCACAATAATTTAATCTTCTGTAATATTTAGTCGTGTATTGCTGTTAATTATATGAGGTAAAATAATAAAATATAGTTTCCAATTCATGTACATGTATAGTACTTTTACATAAGCAGTTTAGTGTATAAACAAGTTACACTTGTACACCATTTTTCAATATGTAACTTTCTGTTTAGACACTTGTCTAGGCAGTAAATTAATGAAATCTGTAATCAAGAATCAACATCACTGCACTCAGAACATTGTGTTCCATCTCCTTCTTTAGTAGTCAGCGGAGAGTTCCATTGCTGAGGAAACCAGCAGCAGCCTGAATGAAAGTCTGCCTGCATTTTCCTCAACTCACTCCCTGCTGAAACAGCTTCATGTGGGTCATGCGTTTGTTTTGCTGCACTTTCCACGTGATCCCAGAGATTCTTCATGACCTCATTCTTGTCTTAATCTAGCTGGCTGCCCATAGGACCAGCAGCAGCCCCTCTATTAGCATGTTCATTTCCCACAAGCCCTTCGCTGAAAATCCATGATATGGTCTTGACCTTTGTCTGTTTGGAAATTTAAAAACAAAACTTGTCCCAAAGCAGTTTTCCCTAGCCTAGCTTTCCCTCAAAGTGACAAGCAACAAGCCCAGGTGTTGAACCCACATCAGTCTATGCTCATGACATTACCAACAGAGTTCACTATTAACTTCATTAGCGTGCCTTTGTCTTTTTTGAGTCATGGGAAATTCACAAATAAAAACTCTGTCAACACAAGACAGGATTCTGTTTATGCAGATTTTTTCACTCCATACTTAACATCATTGCCTGTTTGGATTTGGCTGTGATAAATTTTTTTTTCATCATTGAAAAAGAGATAGAAATCTGAAGGTGCCAGAACATGGTTGTATGCCAACAGTTGGACAATTTTCTAGTTCCAGCTTTCTAGAAAATTAATTGTTTGCTGGGAAAGAACCACCAGGGCCGACAAGTAAAACCTTGCGCATTGAACAGCCTTCTTCAGTTTCTTGAGAGTGGCTTGACAGACAGAAGGATTCACTGTTGCATTAAGATAAGTGAAATTCACCAGGAGCACACTATGCATGTTCCAGAACAGTGGCCATGATCATCTCAAATCTGGTTGATGTTTTGCATGTATTTAAAATAGATGGCACAGGACACTTCCAAGCCAATGATTGGGTGTTTGTCCCATAGCAGTAGTGGAATACCCAAGCTTCATCCATGCAATTATTTGCTACAAGAAATCCTCATTATGCTTTTTAAAGAGGAGGTGAGTGAGGAACACACCTATATGGTTTTTTAGTGAACTCAGCAACCAAGGGACCCCCACCTGCCGTCCAGATTTCAGTACCGTAAAATGATGGTTAACAATGTCCCAAATTATGCCACATAAAATATTAAACTGTTCTTGCAAATCTATCGTGACATACGGAAATCAACACGCAAATTTTTCCTAGTTACAGGGACAAAACTTCTGACAAGCATGGTCATACTTTGTTCATCTGTCCCACTAACTCGAACCACTAAATTCACAATACCATTGTCTTAAGTGCTGCACAGCTGTCACATACAGGTAGCTCAGAGCTTCAAGCTTTGATAAATTTGAACTGGCACAATCGATTTTTGCCTATGGACCAAATAACTGAGTGTATCTCTTTGTGTGTGCATTACACAGAGCTCTAATCATGGTTAACCTGACTAGATGAGAAAAATAGTGGATTTTGTGCGTCTACCTAGCAATCAAACTACTAAATATAAACTTGTCAAAAAATGCTGGGGTTGACTGTGATGTCCAGTAAGGATATGCAACTAACTTAAACCTAGCAATCCAAGTGTGAACTTCCTGTCAGCAAATAGCCATTTCAGTGCGTGCAGTTCATTAGTGGTAGCTAAACAGGGTACCTGCTTGTCCGGGTTTCTCCCATATTTAAGTGATAAACCTTTATTAAATATCATGTACCTAAAAAGCAACAAAAATAAAGAGAAACAAGGAATATGTCAAGGATTGATTACACATAACTGAGACGTTGTTTAGTTTGTGCCAAAGTTAATATTTATTTTCTGCCTCATTTCTACAAGATTTACTGCAAAGAAAAATAAGATTACTTCACTTTTCATGCAACTGCAAATGCAACACACCATAGCTGTTTTATATTTGAACACTACCAGCAATCAATGTTCAAATATGAACATTCTTGGGGGAATTCAACTGGAGATGCACAAAAAGATTAGCTGCAACTTACAAATGAAATAAGTTAATACATAATGATACACCCATGTTTTATTGACAACAAAAACACCAGCCAATATTCTAAGCTATCTGATGACAACAGCCGAAACATCACCCAGGAGAGTTAAACAGGGTATAACTTATTTTGTTACACAGTAATTTTCCAGCCAAGTATTTAATATTTATGGTCACTTTCAAAATAGCACTTATCTAAAGTACCTTTATTGAAACTTGGACATAAGTTCTATTAACTCATTAACTACTAAATAAAATAAAAAAAGGTAAAAAATGACAACTGAATTAATATAAACGTTTTTCAAGAAGAGATGCTCCAATAATTTTAGCTATATAGTCTCATATTATAAGTTTTATGACTTATATATTATTTTAATGGTTTGTTTTTCATTCATATATTTAGCTAATTCAAGTTTGGCAATGTGTACAGGCTTATGTCTGAAATATATCAATATCTTTGGGCTATCATTGGCTTGAGGTAGTTGATGGGTTAACTGAGAGAGAGAGAGAGAGAGAGAGAGAGAGAGAGAGAGAGAGAGAGAGAGAGAGAGAGAGAGAGAGAGAGAGAGAGGAAAATGAGAAACTGATAGAGGGGGAGGGAGAGAGAGAAACTGAGGGGAGGGAGAGAGAGAAACAGAGAGAGGGGAGGGAGAAAGAGAGGGGGAGAGGGATGGTGCAGAGAAATGATACATCTAAGCGCCTTACTGTGATTTGGAAGTCAATCTTGCTAGCTTTAGCAAACAAATGCCAGCCTTTTCTACAAGACTGACAAACCAACAGAAATGTATTGTCTAGGCCTGCTCATCAATTTCCTGGCAACCATATGCCACACAATATGACAATACATAGTATTCAACTGAAATTCAGCATGCCATTCTAGGACTTTGATTTTACATCAAACAAATAACATGGTTAACACCATTTACAATATGACTCTCTTCAGTCTCAATTCCAGCTTATTTGCATCCTGATTTAGTAAAATATGCACATTTATTTATTTGATTAGCTATGCTTTCTTAATTTGCACATCACATTAAATTCCTTCTTTCCAGACCAACATCTCCATATTACTTCTGAATAACACACAGAGACACATTATTTCTTATAACTTGCAGTTTTATTTATTTATATTACGCAACTTACGGTTCATCAGATTTTTGTTTTTAACCTAAAAGATTTCTTTGTATACATTTTCAACCGCATCATCATATTTCACTTGCACCTATTATTTCATGTGGCTATTCTTAGACAGAGTGTAGGTGCCAGTGGGAAGCTTTCACTGGCACAGCATACACACATTTTCATAACCTAATGAAGTCATTTCTGAACAGCTACATTTGAAATTCATAAATGGAAAGAAGCAATTGGCATCATGAAACATTAGGAGATACTATTTATGGTACTGAATTTGTTTCTATAAAACTATGAAAGTTTAAAATTATGTTAAGCTGAATAACAATCACAAAGGAGTAAAAAAAACTACAAAGGAGTAAGATATGTAGCATCAACTTCATTGTGGACAACACAAAGAGAATCTTAACTCTTTCAATTCAGGAGGTTTTGCAGCAGACATCCTCCAGGTGAAAAACCAAAATAAAAAATTATAAGTGCATGACATTCAAAGAGGTTAACTACACAGTGAAAGTCCTCAATGGGGTAGCCAGATTCTTATGTAGGCTGTGACCAAAGTAAAAAGCAGGATAAAACAATTTGGCACACATCCCTAATCAGAACTACGAAAGCCAGATTTCTCCAGTAGTATGTTCTGATCAAATTAAAAAGTATGAGAACACAATATGGTACACATTCCTAATATGAACTGCATGTGGGTTCTTGACAAGATTGGAACTGTTTATAGAACATATTTTACACATACCACTTTGTAAATAAGTACAAATTCATCTGTAATTACATATCACACATATCTATATCTATGCTGGACAAATATTACACACAAGTAGATTTATTACACTGATAATATGAGGCCTTTTGTATGGATGTGAAACTTGGACAATGGGCAGTCAAGCTGAAAAACATCTGATGGCTGCAGAAATGTGGTTTCTAAGGAAAATGCAAAGAATACCTTGGACAGACAGAAAAACCAATGACCAAGTACTACAGGAGACAAATGAACATCGTAAACTGATTAGAGAAATTAGACGTAGATAGTCAAAATTTTGTGGACATGTTATGAGAAGAAATGGATTGGAGAACTTGGTGACAACTGGCAAGATAAGAAATGGATTGGAGAACTTGGTGACAACTGGCAAGATCGAAGGGAACAGACCAAGAGGCAGACCGAGAGGAAAATACCTGGATGGCTTGGCCACATGGTATGGACGAGACAGGAACACTGAGCTGATCCACGACACTGGTGATCGAGTGAAATGGCGAGTCATGACCGCCCACGCTTTCCGGCATGGCACATGATTGATTGACGATGAGGCCTTAAGTACTATGCATTCCTTACACTTTACTGCATGACCGGATATTTTATTTGAAGGCTGAGCTGCCATTCATGGCTTTGATACCAAATACAATGCTAAACAAGCCATTTAACAGATTCAGCGCCAAACAAAATGTAGGTTTCAACCAAACAAAAACTGATGGTGGAAAACAGCAGGGGTGTGTCACAGTTATGACTTAAAAGTTGTTAATATGGTAGCAGACGTGTTATATTATATGTATAATTAAAGGGTGTTGTATAGGGAAAACTACTGTATTGATAGTTTAACTACAGTTTGATTTATAAGCCCATGGCAGTTATAGGAAGTTCAAATAAGGCAATTTGCCATCCCATGACACTTAATCAGTTAATGTCCCCGTGTAAATTTTTAACCAAATAAAGGTGTTCTAGATTTTAAAAAAACACACAAGAAAACACAATATGATGGATGAGATTCACGTGGAGCAACACATACCACACTGACTAGAACTGATAGTGCAAAATCTGTAGCTCCTGTCAGCTAAGAATACATACAGGTAACAATACATTCAGGTAACAATACTAAAATAGCTAAAATACAATATCACATAATAGTTGCTATAAATTAGATATTAACAGTTAGGATTATCACAGTACAGCTGTTATAAATTAAATATGATCAATTACTGATGGAAACATACATCAGGGGGTATACTAACATACAAGAAACAAATATTAGATCTCTGATCAATATCATAGTGGGAATGAACAATCAGCCTTAGCTGGAACAATACTAAGCAAATGATGCAAAGGATGAAAAGAAATATATAAAAATGAATATTTAAACCATTGGGCAAAAAATAATCAAATATGTAACATCAACTTCATTTAGCTATCAACTGACAGAGAGGTGTGGAGAGATATGATAGCCAATATATACATTTAGATATCAGTTGATAGAGAGGTGTGGAGAGATATAATCGCCATGTATACATTTAGATGGGAGAGATATGGTCGCCATGTATACATTTAGATGTCAATTGATAGAGATGTGTGGGGAGATATGATCGCAATATATACATTTAGATATCAATTAATAGAGAGGTGTGGAGAGATATGGCTGCCATGTATACATTTAGATATCAATTGATAGAGAGGTGTGGGGAGATACGATAGCCAATGTATACATTTAGATGTCAGTTGATAGAGAGGTGTGGAGAGATATGGCCGCCATGTATACATTTAGAAATCAGTTGATAGAGAGGTGTGGAGAGATATGATAGCCAATGTATACATTTAGATATCAGTTGATAGAGAGGTGTAGAGAGATATGGTCCCCATGTATACATTTAGATATCAATTGATAGAGATGTGTTGGGAGATATGATCACAATATATACATTTAGATGTCAATTGATAGAGATGTGTGGGGATATATGATCACAATATATACATTTAGATGTCAATTGATAGAGATGTGTGGGGAGATATGATCACAATATATACATTTAGATATCAATTGATAGAGATGTGTGGGGAGATATGATCGTCAATGTATACATTTAGATATCAACTGATAGAGATGTGTTGGGAGATATGATCACAATATATACATTTAGATGTCAATTGATAGAGATGTGTGGGGAGATATGATCGTCAATGTATACATTTAGATATCAACTGATAGAGAGGTGTGGGGAGATATATTTTCATCAATATATGCTTCAGACCAGTCAACAAGAGAAGAGGACTAAAAGACACATCAGACAAAAGTTATATTTGACAGCTATGTCCACAAATAATCAAAATCCACCACTCCACACTAGGCCATCACATCTTCAGAAGTAAAAATTGTGGTACCACCTCACTCTGTTTCCACTAGCAAGGAAGTGATGTTATCTGGAGTCAAGTTCATCCTGAGTCAAGTTCATCCTGAGTCTATAGGAATCATATTTTTCTTGCCGCATGATGTATTATCCCCTAGTATCCATTTCTTTCCTATTGTCTGTATCAACTAATAAGTGCACACACATACCTACAAATTGATAAATGCATTACACCCCCATGAGTTCTCCAATAACTTAAATTTGCTTGTATATGCTAAATGAAAATGACAGTCATGATAACTGGACGAAGACATTTTACAACGAGGCTAAACTGCTATTTAGCCTTTCCTTGAGCAGCGACTTTGGCCTGTGCTGCCTTAACTTCCTCCTCAGAAGCCAGGTAGTAGTGTTTAACAGGACGGAGGTTTTCATCAAGCTCATACACCAGGGGGATGGCTGCAAATGGGAGTATGAACAAAAATGGCAGTAGCCTATACAAGAATCAGCATATGCCGCTACTTTAAGGCACATACACAAATAGCACTTCAGAGTATAAATTACGTATATCATAGAAAGGAAGCATATCAACCTAACTTCATGGATGTGAGGGAGTTGATCCCATGTGAGATGCTGCATCAGCTTCAGTTTAGTACATTGTGAGAGATCTGTACAGGTGCTTACAACATCATGATTCGTTAATGCCCATTCCTGACCAAAGACTCTGGTGATCATGTGAGATGACAACATGACCGCTCATATTCATCAGCATAGTGCATGATGATGATGATGTAAAAAAAAAAACAATGCTGAAAGTCTGTGCTGCCATTGTCCATGGCAAAATGGTCAAGCAGTTTGCCTCGTGCTCCGAAGGTTGTGTGTTCGATTCCGGGCTACGTCTTTCGGTTCATGAGTGCATTTTTCTCTGAGACTCATGGGGATTATCACTGGAGCTATGGATTTTGTGCTTTATGCGACGCTTTCGACAGGCTGCCCTGCGGAAAGAGACTGAGCCATACCAGATAAAACCTGGTGCAATGAAGTTGTTCCTCTCGACTTTTAAGACAAAACTTAAGACTTGTAGATAACTGGGAATGTCGCAAAGTGAAGGTTAAAGGAGTAAGTCAAAAGGTGAGGAAAAGATCCTGGCACTTGATAGGATACACACAAAGAAAACCTGCGGATAGTACGGGGGTAAGTCACAAATGGCTGTAGAAAAATAGTTAACTATGATAACAGCTTGAAACCAGTTTATTTTTATACATACATTGTCCCTGTATTTCTCAACATAATTTCCACCAACATTGATACACTTATCCCATGGTTTTATCAGTACTCCTAAAGCGGCTGCATAAATCTGGCACCGGATAGGACACACTGAGAAAACCTGAGGATAGTATAACTAGACACTATCTTGTCTGGAACCCTCAAGCAGAATAAAATAGTGGGAGACCTAAAAACACATGTAGAAGAGAATTAAAGACAGGGAAGAACCATAGGGGAGGACATGGAGGGAGCTGCAGAAGATGGTAAAGGACAGGGCAGCTTGTGTTTGGTTGGCTGAGGACCTACGCCCCAATGGGAGACTGAGGGCAAAAGAAGAAGGTTAAAGGTGGGAGGCTGACATCACTGCACCAGGTTCCACCCCACCTAGTTCAGTCGCCTTTAGCATAACAATAAGCCACCTGTGGAGAGCATCACATGAAGCACCAAACCTGAAGCCCCAGCGATAACCCCCAGGGGTCTCAGGAAAATTTGCACTTGTGGTATGAACGACACAGTTCATCAATGAACCTACGACCTTCAGAACCTACGACCTTCAGAACACGAAGCCGACGGCTTGACCATTTTACCCTGGAGACCCCTTGTGGTAAAGTTAAAAAAAGGAAATGACCCCTGTCCAGGCTGTGAGACATACTGGATATATGGTTCTAGCTCATGGTTTTATAGACCAATAGTCAGTCAACAGATGAGTCATGTGGTCAATATCATGCTGGCCGCTTGACTTCCCTTGACATTTGGTACCAGGCCTGTCATTTCTTGACCAGAAGACACTTAATGTATCATGAGGCCTGTATCATGCTGGCAACTTATCCCTTTGACAAGAAGACACTTAATGTGTCATGAGGCCTGTATCATGCTGGCAACTTATCCTTTACAATATTTTCTGGTGCTATTACTGAGGCTGGGTTATTGCTATCATACCCACTTGGTCTCAGGGAAATTTGAAGCCAGGATTACCAGATAAAGGGACGGAAGCACTAGTCATTACGCTATGCCAAACATACAGGACTGTCAGGTCTATTTTTCCAAACCAAGGTAAAGTATATGGGTTTAGACCAAAACATATATCAAGTTGACAATATGTTGAGGTAATTATACTGGTTGCAACATTAACAATCACACCACCATTATCATCATCATATATTAATTGTAACATTCATCATTGCACAGTCAATAAAAAAAAAGAAACAGATCAATATCACTGTGCAACATAGAAAATCATGTTTGCTTTATAAATTGAGCACTGGAAATAAATGCTACTTTAAATAGCAAATAATAGACTTCATGTGACAACGAATAAACATTTACAATGAATAGTTTAAAAGTAAGTAAATACTGTTGATGTAACATTTATAGATGTACACATGGCATATTTTGAATATTCTAAAAGTGAAAGCTGACATTTACTATATTTTGGTTATTTTCCTCCAGCTAAAATGTTACTGATAGTACTCATTCACTACAGAATGATTCAACAGCCTCCAATACAGCGGTGTGATTTACCTTAATCGAGATGTTTATTCTGATTATAATTTGAAAAGATTTGAACAATTAAATATAGAAGATATGGAATGAATCAACATTGGGGGACGATGCATCAATAACATTAGGTATGCAGATGATACAGTCGTGATTGCAGACAATGAACAGGACCTGCAACATTTAGTAGATGCGGTTGTTGCACACAGTGAGCAACTAGGGTTAGAATTGAATTGTAAGAAGACACAGATTATGGTAGTCACTGGAAAAAAGGAAATACCACAATGTAATATACAAGTAAATGGGCATATTCTTAAACAAGTGAATCGGTACAGTTATCTTGGAACAGTCATAATATCTGACGGGAGATGCCTTGAAGAAATTAGAACAAGAATTGCCATTGTGAAGGTAGCCTTTTGCAAGATGAAAAACATACTGACCAATAAAAAGATATCAATTGAAACGAGAAAAAGAGTGTTGAAGTATTACACAGAACCTGTACTTTTGTATGGGTGTGAAGCGTGGACAATGAGCAGACAAGCTGAAAAACATTTGATGGCTGTGGAAATGTGGTTTCCGAGGAAAATGCAAAGAATACCATGGACAGACAGAAAAACCAATAAACAAGTCCTTCAAGAAACAAATGAAGATTGTAAAATGATTAGAGACATTAGACATAGACAGTTAAAATTGTTTGGGTATGTTATGAGAAGAAATGAATTGGAAAACTTGGTGACAACTGGCAAGATCGAAGGGAAGAGACCAAGGGGAAGACCGAGAAGTAAATACCTGCACCTGAATGGCTTGGCCACATGGCATGGTCAAGACAGAAACACGGAGCTGATCTGGTGGTCGAGTGACATGGCAAAACATGACCGCCCAAGCTTATCGGCATGGCACATGATGGATGAATGGAACAATGGAATGAACATACAAGATAGAAAATACACAAAATTGTTAAAATGGCTTAATATTGTAAAAAATTGCTGTTATAGTATGTCCACATTTGTTTGCCTTCATTCACGATCAATTATTTTGAAAACTGTCTGTTGCATCGTTATGAAATTTTTCCAGGCGTCTTATATTTACCCCCACCCAAGGAATATGTCTTTGATAGGTCCAAAAACAACTTAAATCATTGAAAGCGGCGACATTCCTTTGATGTTTTGCTGAACTACTAGTGATTTCTCGCTAACAAAGTTATTTTTACGGTAATGCAAATTCTGATGACACGCAAAGGCGTATCCGGATTCGTATGGGAGTGGGTGCAATGAAAGATCTAGCTTAAAATCGACAGGGTCGGCTACATTGCACCGGGTTTTTATCCATATGGCTCAATTTCTTTCCGCAGCGTGGAAAGTGTCGCACAAAGCACAAACTCCGTAGCTCCAGCGCCGACCCTCGGGAGTCTCCGAAAAAATGCACTCGTGAAATGAAGGACGCGGCCCGGAATCAAACATACAACCTCCGGAGCCAGAGTCAGACGGCTTGACCCCTTCACCACGGAGAATCCCGAGAGGGGTGCAATGTGTAATATTAGTAAAGACAGAGAATTTACAGAGGCACGGGGTAAATAATTTGTAAATTAACAGGAAAGTAGAAGGAATATATTTCTTACCTTATTTTTCATTGCCTTCTTGTTTCTTCAGCTGATGCTGTAATGTTTAGGGCCTGCAATTCGTCTGAATAGCTGGAGCAAAATATCCCAGTAAGTGTGTACGTAGATTAAGGTCTGTGATCTGCTCAGACCTTAATCTGTGTCTGACGATTCCAGTAGGTTGATGATTGCTCTCGGTTGCATAAAATTCAATCCATCCTTTCTCCAATAGTCCTCTTCCTTTTTCAACACATGGTCCTGACGTTTTTTCCAGTAACTTTTATCAATATTTAATAGCGCGGACAGACAGACAGAAAGGTAGGTAGGTAGGTAGGTAGGCAGAAAGGTAGGTGGGTGGGTGGATGGCTGGCTGACTGGGTGGGTAAGGGGGTCGGCCAATAGATAGATAGATAGGTAGGTAGATAGATAGACAGACAGACAGAGAGATAGATAGATAGATAGATAGATAAATAGATAGATAGATAGATCCGTTTATTCAAGCCCAATGCAGGCATTGTTATTTTTTCGGAATTTGTAATAGTATAAAACAGTTTCTTGCGATCAGCTTCTTGACAAAAATATGTGTACAACTTCATAGCGTTTCTTTGAAGTGTACAATTTTGCATTAAAGCCCATTGAAAAATATTCACACATTTCAATGTTAGCGATAAGCGGTCAGATTTAAAAAAAAAAAAAAAACATATTAATCAGGTTTCATGAAATAACCCACATTTTGAGACACCTCTGAACAGTCTTAGTTTGAACAACGCGGGGGGTTGGCAAAAGGCCAATCCAGTGAAAACACGTACAATATTCAAAATTGAGCCCTGATTGTCTGGCTACGCTGTAATACATTTAAAATTATGAATTTCATGTCAGACCCGTAAATTATATATGGCATATAAACAAACTTTGAAATCTGCTGTAAAATCTCCAGAACAAACATTTTTTTGTTGGGTGGACATAATGATAAGGTTATATACTAAATTTCATAATTTTCCCTCAGTTGGTTACTGAGATATTGATGTTTATATTGCGGCAAACAAATGTGGACATACTATAAGTATTTCAGTAAAGCAATACTGTGACAAAAGACATGTTTTGGTATGAACTTTAGCACTGGGTCATTTTTAAAGAAATTATTATTCATGACAAACAAGATTTATTATTCAAGTGGCAATAAAACAGTAAATTTTAACTTCTAACTATTCAGCCCCATAAGCAATACACATTGATTCACATGTTGACTGCAACTGCTCACAAGCTGTAGATCTGCATTTATTTCTTTATACATCAAACCAACTTCCTAAAAAGTACTTGTTAAATTCTGATTCTCTTAGTCTACTCTCCTATTGGACCACAAGCACCTCTACTAACTTGTGCCAAGCCATACTATCTGTTGCTATCTCCTGCTAGTCCCTCCATCGTGCCCTCCTTATGTTATTCATATCTGTCTCTAATTCTCTTACAGATAATTCATCCATAGTTGTAATATTCCAGGTGCCAATTATGGAGATTTTCCAGATGAAAAGAGGTAAGTCAGTGATTTAACTTTGCGGCTTTCTCCACATCGCATCATATCTTTACTAGAAGGGGTTTCTGTCATGTTGGCTGGCTGAGTTATTCTTGTTTCCTTATCTTTAAACTTAATGTGTGGTTGGTTGGATTTCGCTGTTAAGTTTGTCTACAGGGTGGGGTAGCTTAGCCAGCTCCAGGCCAACCCTCCTTAGTCGCCTCTTATGACATGCATGCTAGGTTACAGTGTTACTGGAATGCCAGAACTATGTATGAGTTGGGAAAGACAGCAGCACAGATGGTAGAGGTAACGAATGAAGTATGATGTATACAGAGAAAACCACAAGGAGTCTGAATCGTCAACTCATATCTTTTCACTAAGGAAATCTCCAGAACTGGAACCTGAAACTATGTATAAGTTGGGAATGACAGCAGCACAGATAGAGGTAACGAAGGAAGTATGATGTAATAGAGAGAAAGCTGCAAAGAGTTTAAATCGTCAACTCATACCCTTTCACCAAGGAAATCTCCAGAACTGGAACCTGGAATGCTAGAACTATGTATGAGTTGGGAAAGACAGCAGCATAGATGGTAAAGGTAATGAATGAAGTTTAATGTGATACAGAGAAAACTGCAAGGAGTTAGGAGATTATTATTTCACCAAGGAAATTTCCAGAAGTGGAATGCTAGAACTATGTATGAGTTGATAAAGACAGCAGCACAGATGGTAGAGGTAACGAATGAAATTGAGGAAGACCTTAAAAACACACTGGGAAGAGAAGTAGGGACAGAGATGAATAATGTAGTGAGAACATGCAGGGTGCTGCAGGAGATAGCAACAGATTGGAAAGCTGTGCATGAGACGGATGAAGGCATGTGCTACCAGGGGGGAGAAAGGGTAGAAGAAGAAGAGATTTCACAATACAGAACAATCAACGCTATTCAGCTTTGTTAACTATGGATCTCTGTCTGAGTATTGTTGGGGCAAAGTACGAGTATAACTGGATGAATACTGTTTGTAAGTAAGATATCAGTTAGTTAGTTAGTCGACAGATCATCCTCATTGCACATCGAACCATTAAGTCCATAAGTCCTCGGATCCCCTTCTCAGCAAATCCCGCAGCGTGTAGTGGCTAACGATACCAGTTCTGTGTTGGTTTATCAATCTTCTTTGGCTTCCTGCATAGTGTTCTTGCTTGGCCACCCCTCTTTTAATTTGCTGTTCTCGCAGTCTGGCCATGGTTGTAGATTCACAGTCATCACTTGGTTCTCGCAAGTCTTACTTCTCGTAGAGCATTCAGAATGAATGTCAGCCGGGTCCATGGCGCGTCTGCCCTCCACAGTAGCCTTACCTGCGAGCTTGTCAGCCCACTCATTTCCTTGTACTCCCGCATGCCCTGGCACGAAGATGAAACTAATCTTTGCCAGCCGAGACCGCTCCAGAGACAGCAACCATTCTCTTCGGATCCCCCCCCCCCCCCATCCTCTTGAGCATGCTCATTGAGTCACTAAGGAAACATGCCCTAGTGAATTTCTGTGTCTCGAGCCATGTTATTGCTTTACTTACTGCCATGACTTCCATAGTCAGGCTACTTGTGGTCTCAGCAAAAGCACCAGAGTCCTCCTTCACAATTCTCCCTCTGGCCTGAGCCATAAAGGCCCATGAGCTTCTCGTAAGTAAGTAAGATATCATGGACAGAGAGAATAACAGAGTCCATGGGAATCTTGATATATGAAGGGCATAATCAGGCACTCTCCCGCTGTTTATGCGTCACCTTGACACTGCAAGGTGCAATAGGAACAAGATGAGACGATAGTGTGGCGTTGGATGTATGCAACATTTAATTCTTTATTCATGTTCCAATTAAACAAAATATTTCAACATTAAACAGTTGTTAAGAACAATAGTTTGTTGTAATTTCCACCCTTTTTAAGATTTATGTATTGTTGTATGAGTCTGTGTTTCAGGGACACCTAAACATTTGTGCTGAGATAATGTAACACAGCACCTGCTACATTAAAACTAAAATATATCGGGTATATTACTTCATCCCGACATAACTTATCAACTGCACAGCTGAATGAATACATCTGCATAGATTACAGCTAAAATATATTGCGTAAATTATTTCATTCCGATATTACTTATCAACTCCACAGCTTAATGTTATGTGTCTGTGGACATGATTTCTGAGACATATGTCAATTTTAATTCACATATATGGTAACATGTGATTATATCATGGGCTAGGGAAATATGTAGAAGCAAATAAACAAGGGAAAGATAATGGCTTCAATAAGAAGATGACAATTTCTACGGGAAGGTAATGGTTCAATGGGAAAACATAATAAAATGGCCTGCAGATAAAATTTACTTCAAATCTTCAACCATTTTAATGGCCTGCAGATATCATTTACTTCCATTTTTTAACCAATGCAATGGCCAATTTGAATCATTCAATTTAATTTCAATTTTGCAGAAAGAGACTCAGCCATATGGGATAAAAATCTGGTGCAATGAAGTCAACCCTGTCGACTTTTAAGCGAATTTTTAATTTAATTTCAATTTAAATCTTTTTTTGTATTACATTCAACCTGCGGTGTGTCTGTAATTACAGTTGTATATATGTGTTTTATATTCAACCTAAAGTATGTCTATAATTACAGCTGTATGTTGTTTATGTGTTTCATTTAACCTGAGGCAAATCTACAAGGGGAAGTCAATAAGTAAGTCACACATGGCTGTTGAAAAATAACTAAATATGATAACTTGAAATAAGTTTATTTTTGTACATACATTGTCCTTTTATTTCTCAACATAATGTCCACCAACATTGATGCACTTATCCCATCATTTTATCAGTCTTCAGAAACCAACTGCATAGAACTGTGTGCTCTGTTTTCTAAACCATGTTTTCACTTCTGGGTACCCACCTTGAGCACATTTTCTTAAATTTCAATCAATCATGCATTATGCTGTATGCTGAGCCATGTGAGTACCCTATTTCACATGCTACAGAGTTTATCATTACACACCTGTCACCTCTAATCATCTCTTCCACCTGCTGCACGGATGCTTCTGTTTCAATCTCAACAGGACGACCAGATTGGAGTTCATCAACAATTTTAGAGCATCTTCGAGAACATTTTTCTACCCAACTATGCACTGCTTTACGGGACAAACATTTGTCAGCATAAACAAGAAACATTTCCTTATGAATGTCCTTTGCAGACAGTCTTTTTGTCCACAAAAAACGCACAACCAAACGTTGCTCTTTGGTTGTACACTCCGTAAGTACAGTCACCATTTTGTTTATGCGCTGCGCATGCGCATGAGACACCTAGCATCACCTGACGAACAGGAATATAAAGTCTGATGTTGCTGTCACCTAATGACACATGTAGAAAACACCAACTACATTTACCTGCCATCCCACAGAACTGTGTGACTTACTTATTGACTCTCCCTCGTATAATTAGTTGTATGTTATCTGTGTATTTTATTCAACCTGTTCATGTTATACTTGGACAATCTGAATAAGCTGCGATTTACTTTTAATTATTTTTCCAACTGCCTGAAATACAGTGTTGTCAAAAGCTCATCTCATCTTCTTCCTTTCATAAACTGTGGTGTCAAGGTGCAGCATAAACAGTGGGAGAAAGCCCATTTATGGGTTTCATATATCGAGATTCCCATGGACTCTGTTATTCCCTCTGTCCATCGTTTACATGACCAGCCTCCTCATCTGGTTCAATTTGGTCTGTACATCACTGCTTATTGTGTTAACTGTGAGCTGGTAGCCTAGTTAGCAGAACCATGTAACTTACGGTTTTATAATGAAATCTAGAGCTGCTATAATTCTCATTTTAGTCCTGATTTAATCATTTCTTATTTTCTCTCTTCTTGATACATTGAGTACTCTTCTCAGGAAATATTGTTAATGAGTTAAAGCACACACACCATATAATTAACTCTTCTATCCCAGTCAGTTGTTAATTTTAACCAAATCTATTCCAGTAGCTCCACTAATTCCTTCTTTCACAGTTATTACTTAACTTCTGAGCCAGATCTCTATTTATTCAAACTTATAACTATCTAGAACAAACATACAAAAATATTCATAAATGTACCCACAACAGAATATTTATAGCTTGTAAACATTTTACAGGATGTGGATGCCAGTTGGAAATTATCATATTAATTTGCCAAGAATAAATTTATGGGCAGTCACAGAGCTAGAAATATGCTGGAGTGACATATTTAATAAGACCTCATATTGTACCAGGCCTAGTAATCTGACATGAGACAGAAAGAGTTAATCAAATAAGAAATTGTTTTGCTCATGTATATAGACAACAATTTGGGGCTTTTCATAGTTCGGAAAGAGCCAGCAAATATATCCCACATCAAAAGATGTGTTTAGTGACTCACAGTATTACAAATTATACCCAAGCAAGACAACACCAACAGCTGTTAGAGAAACTGACACTGTACACTGAATAAAAACCTCCAAAAATAAAAAACAAAAAAAACATGTGATGAAGAAAGCATGCGTGGGGAAATTACAATGAACGCACAAATGTCTCAATTGGAAAAGCCAACACTGCAGTTTCCACTTACCTGTAGGGAGATTGAGGGAAACAATATCATTATCTGAAACATTGTCCAGGTACTTGATCAGGCCTCTCAGGCTGTTTCCATGGGCAGCGATGAGCACTCTCAGTCCGTTCTTTAAAGAAGCAAGTGAAAAATGCATATAATCACTTTCTTGCACTCAACAATATATATGTACATCATTACTGACATTGTCACTGGCCACACATTTGCTGGAATATCACAGGTGCCTGAATAATCAATTTCAAAATCCATCCATCCATCATGTGCCATGCCGGTAAGCGTGGGTGGTCATGATTCGCCATTTCACTCGATCACCAGAGTCGTGGATCAGCTCAGTGTTCTTGTCTCGACCATGCCACATGGTCAAGCCATCCAGGTATTTACTTCTCTGTCTTCCCCTTGTTCTCTTCCCCTCGATCTTGCCAGTTGTCATCAAGTTCTCTAATTTACTTCGCATAACATGTCCAAAATTTTTTTTGACTGTCTACGTCTAATTCCTCTAAAAATGTTACGATTTTCGTTTGTTTCTTGTAGGACTTGGTCATTGGTTTTTCTGTCTGTCAATGGTATTCTTTGAATTCTCCTCAGAACCACATTTCCACATCCATCAGATGTTTTTCAGCTTGACTGCTCATTGTCCACGTTTCACATCCATACAAAAGTACAGACTATGTAGCATCTCAACACTTTTTTTCACATAGCAATTGACATCGTTTTATTGGTCAGTATGTTTTTCATCTTGCTAATGGCTACTTTTGCCATGGCGATTCTTGTTCTAATCTCTTCAAGGCATCTCCCATCACTGTTCCTAGATAATTGTACCAATTCACTTGAGAATATTTCTGTTTACCTGTATATTACATTGTGGTATTTCACTCTTCCTAGTAACGACCATAATCTGTGTCTTCTTACAATTTAATTCTAACCCTAGTTGTTCACTGTGTGCAACAATCGCATCTACTAAATGTTGCAGATCCTGCTCATTGTCTGCAATCAATACTGTATCATCTGCATATCTAATGTTATTGATGTTTCTTCCTCCAATGATGATTCCTTTAATATTTTGGACATTTCTGAATATATTTTCACTATACAGGGAAAACAGATCTGGAGACATTACACATCCTTGCCTCACACCTCTCTTGATAGGCTGATATTGACCTACTTCATTATCAATTTTGATGACAGCTTGTTGTTTCCAATATATGTTTTTGTTTTGTTTACAAGTCTAAGGTCTTTCCCATCAATTTATAGATCTGCAAGGATCTCTATCATGTTGAGATGTCTTACTCTATTGAAAGCCTTTGTGTAAGTCAATAAAGCAAAGATGTATATCTTTATTTACTTCTATAGAACTTTCAATTACTGTTCTCAGCATGTACACAGCATTTACTATACCCTTGCCTTATACAAACCCACATTGTTCTTCTCCTATTTCAGGTTGCATTTTCTATTAACTCTTTGCATGATAATTCTTAGCAAAATCTTAATGATGTGGCTCATTATGCTAATTGTTCTATGTTGATCACATTCCAGGGCTTCTCATAAAGGTTTTTCACATAATATGACCATACATGTAAAACCTGATCTTTGTCTATCATGATTTTTCCATCTTTTGTTTACAGGCAGCCTGCTGATGTACACGTTCTTTTATTAGTAAGCTCCTGGATTCTTTTGTGCATTAATTTGGTATTTTTACTATTGTGTTTTTCAATTTCTATGCAATTTTTCTCAAGCCATGCCTCTTTTGCCTCCTTACATACAGTTCTGACTTTTCTTTGAATTTCTGCATATTTGGCAAGATTATTTTTGTTGCCTTCTTGTTTCAGTTAGTTGTAAAATTTCTTCGGTCATCCATTTCCTTAATTTTGGAATAATTGTTTCTGCAGCAAAACTGATTGAATTCTTCAACATTTCCCATTAATCATCCATATCTTGAAATAGGATCTCTAGATCAGACAGTATATCAAATCTGCTCTATACTTCTATGTTAAAATTGTCTTGTATTACCTTGTCATTTTTCAATGTACACAGATCATATTTAGTGTTTCTGGTGAATACTTGACTTTCTTTAACTTTTACCCTCAATGTTCCTGTAATCAATCTGTGATCACTGAACAGCATTGGGAACTGTTTTGTGATTAGTTAAAGCATTTCTAAACCTCTGCTAATCAGGATGTAATCAATCTGGCTTCTAATTCTGCTATCAGGACTCCTCCATGTTCATAGTTTTCTAGGATGTCGTTAAACCATGTGTTTCCTACAATCATTTCTTGCTCTTTTGCTCATTCTAAAGTCTGTATCCTCTTTCCTTTCGTTCTTCCAAACCATGGTTGCCTACTGTGCATCCATCGCCGTGATTTCCCGCATTTGCATTGAAGTCACCCATTATGATATTTATTTTTAAATTTTTAAATTTCTTCAAAGCAGACTCCATGTCATTATAACATTCCTCTACACTATCTTCACTGCATTCTCCTGTTGGGGCATATATTTGAATGACGTGTATGTTAAAATATCTGCCGATTAATTTTACCAATAGATCCCTGTTTGTCATAGCCCAGTATCCTTGAACAGATTTTGATGTTTCCCGATCCAGATAATTGCTACACCTCTTTGCCGTTCTTCTCCCCCAGAATAAATAATCTTACAATCTTCCCCTGTCATAATCCCTACCCTTTTCCATCTCATCTCGCACATTCCAAATATATTAATCTTCGCTCTTTCCATTTATTGTTAATTCTTTGCCTTTAACAATACAAATAATCAATAACTTGTTCTCCATGATACATGTAACTAATTCCTTGCCTTTAACAATACAAATGATTAATTACTTGTTCTCCATGATACATGTAACCAATTCTTTGCTTTTAACAATACAAATGATCAATAATGTGTTCACCATATTACAAATGGACTCTGCTGTGATATTTGAATGTAATGGCTTGATTAAGTATTCTCCCATCTAATAATCATTTAGTGACCTTAACATTGCATGTAATCAATGCATGCATTCCAAAGGACAAGGCGCGCATGTTAAAAATTATTTGGCAGTTAGACATCGAATAGAGAAGGTCAGATAGATCGCTGCCCATGCTAAATGTCACAATGATATAACTTACCCACAAAACATATTTCTAGCAAATGTGAATCTGGTTTGCATAAATTTGAACTGCGTCTATGCTACAAAGTATGAGCACTGTGCTGAGATTTTCTTTGTATTATCTACTGGAGAAGACTGGATCATTTGTGGAGATATATGTGTGATCTAACAGCTGAACCAATCAATTTCTTGATCGTAAAGATGTAAATAATAAATTCCTTGAACTTAAAGATTACAATATTCAGTTCCTAGAACTTAAAGATTAAAATATTCAGTTCCTAGAACTTAAAGATTAAAATATTCAATTCCCTGAACTTTAAGATGCAAGTAATACATTCCTTGAACATAACTGTACAAACCTACAAGACTAGTATCAAATTTAACTAACAATTTATGCATTTACTTTATATTTGTTGTAAATGATTACCCCAAAGTTTTAAACCTACAATTCAAAGAAAATTCAAAAAACCCATATAAACAGAAAACAGTGTTCATACTGTTAAAAATAGTTTTGCAGGCAGCTATTAATTCATTCACTGAGAAAAATATATTAGTAGGATAGCATATTATATGTTGTCAAAGTCTCACATGGAGTAGGTATGGACAAAAAGATAGAAGGGATTTATAGAAGGGATATAACCCCAATATAAGGGAAGTAAATAGAATCACTCGAACGCTCGAATAATCTAGAGCCTTCGAGAAGGATAGGTCAGTCTGCCTACAGCTCCGTGGACACAGGTGGAACCCGCCTACCACGTGCCAGGACCTGTTCCACGAGAAGCTTGAAGAGAGTTACACCCCATGTCCGACAGAGACACGTTAGAGGGCAGACGGCGACTGGACACCGAACACGAAGCAGGGTTTAGCTTAAGGGGGACTTGATAGATAGAAACCAAGTGTATTTAAGGATTGTTGATTATAAGATAGTTGATAGAGTTTGCTGTGATGATTAAGTGTATGATTGCTTTGTTATGAACTCCTGTGATATTGTAAATATTGTAACTGGCTGTGAAACCCATTCTTCGCCAGATTACTGTGAATAAATTATATCAGATAGTATCAGAATGGAGTTTGTTGCCTGTCTGAACCCGAGTTTCATTTCCCTAGGTCTCTAGGACGTTGACAGGCTATTTGGGAGCTCGTCCGGGTCAAATAGCCTGTCAATGTCCTAGGGAAATGAAACTCAGGTTCAGACAGGCAACAAACTCCATTCTGATACTATCTGATATAATTTATTCACAGTAATCTGGCGAAGAATGGGTTTCACAGCCAGTTACAATATTTACAATATCACAGGAGTTCATAACAAAGCATCATACACTTAATCATCACAGCAAACTCTATCAACTATCTTATAATCAACAATCCTTAAATACACTTGGTTTCTATCTATCAAGTCCCCCTTAAGCTAAACCCTGCTTCGTGTTCGGTGTCCAGTCGCCAACTGCCCTCTAATGTGTCTCTGTCGGACATGGGGTGTAACTCTCTTCAAGCTTCTCGTGGAACAGGTCCTGGCACGCGGTAGGCGGGTTCCACCTGTGTCCACGGAGCTGTAGGCAGACTGACCTATCCTTCTCGAAGGCTCTAGATTATTCGAGCGTTCGAGTGATTCTATTTACTTCCCTTATATTGGGGTTATATCCCTTCTATAAATCCCTTCTATCTTTTTGTCCATACCTACTCCAAGTGAGACTTTGACATATGTATAATTAAAGGGTGTTGTATAGGGAAAACTACTGTATTAATATTTTAATACAGTTTGATTTTATAAGCCCATGGCTGTTATAGGAAGTTCAAATAAGACAATTTGTCATCCCATGACAATTAATCAGTTAATGTCCCCATCTAAACTTTTAACCAAATAAAGTTGTTGTAGATTTTTTTAAAAACAAACAAGAAAACACAATATGTGATGGATGATATTCATGAGGAGCAACACATACCACACTGACTAGATCTGATATTGCATACCAAACTGACTAGAACTGATAGTGTCAAATCTGTAGCTCCTGTCAGCTACCGTTTCTTTCCAGAAAAAATTATTCTGTGCCAATTGTATGAGACTGAGTATATCCAAGAGAGCACTAATGTACATAATGTATATAGTTACAAAAAGCAAAGTGGTTTGCTTGCTTGCTTGTGTTCGTTGGCTTGAGCTCCAACGCGAAGTCCTGTATGTCGGATGAAGACATCCTGTTGTCCAACATCAGTGTGATGTCATACAGGACCTGAGGTTTGCGTGGTCATCTAATGAGAGTGCAGTCTAACCAACTGCCACAGTCTGCTTACAATAGGAAAATATATATACAGGTTTTAAACATAAGGGAGACCTTGATGTAGAAGGATTCATAACAAGAGATATAATGGTAAAGGGTTTCAATAACCATAAGAATGCATCTGTAACAAGAAATAAAACTCATTTTGGTTTCAAAGCAATAATTTCATGCTGTAAATTTGAGTAATGAACATGCTGAATCCTTACAGCTGAATTACACAAATCAAAGTCCCATGTTTCAATTAAGTGTTATCACAGTAGTTTTAAACTATCATGTCTTTTTGCTTACATAGTTGGGGGTTAAACATGTGTATTGCAGAAGCATCTGCAAAATTTCAGCATGCAACTATTATGTGTGGTGTATGGTACTCAGAGCACCTTGTGTTTACTAGTCACATGCTTGGAGTCCAGCAAATGGCATGCGAGGAATGATGCAGGCTGTTTTTCATTGGTTCATTTTGATTTAATTAACAACAATTTATATTAGTGGCAATAAACATTGTTTCTTGAATAGATTTCAAGTAACAAATAAAATTGTTTATTTGACCTTTTAATCTATTTGAACGATAAGTATATACAACCATCTAAGTAATAAACTGCCACTAAGAATCTTCAAGAATTTCAATATATATACTGCCATAAATAATAAACTAAATGTTAGGCTTACTGTCTTCAACATCTAACTCACCTTAATTGCAGGGACAATGGAATCATACCAAAATGGCAGCGTGCGAGCAACTGTATCCTTCAAGCATTCACAGGCTGGGATCATACCTTGATCCATTTGCTGGCAATAAAATAAACCATACACATGAGAAAGTCAGCAGTATACTTAATTGGTGAACACAAATCTTGATGACTGTTCACAACATGCACTGCTGTTTAACTTAAAAGTTGCCAGGAGCAACTTCATTGCACTGGGTCTTATCCCATATAGCTCAGTCTCTTTCCACGACACGGAAAGCATAGCACAAAGCACGAGCTCCGTAGCTCCAGCGATGACCCCCAGGAGTCTAAAAAAATGCACGTGTGAGCCGAAAGACGCAGCCCGGAATGGAACCCACAACCTTCGGAGCTGATTAACTAAGTGATATAAACTACACCATGAAGCAAACATGACAGGATGCATCTGATCATCAGAAGCTGTCCCCCTTAAGTGAATGTTTCTGCCTCTTAACATTCTTGACACTCACAGGCTGCAGACATTATCATAGGAGTTATCTGATCACCAGAAGCACTCCCACCTCAGCTAATATTTCAGTCCCATTACCTTCTTGGCACTCTCATGTTGCAGACATCATCATAGGAGGCATCTGATTACCAGAAGCACTCGCACCTCAGCTAATGGCATCTGATCACCAGAAGCACTCCCACCTCAGCTAATGGCATCTGATCACCAGAAGCACTCCCACCTCAGCTAATGTTTCAGTCCCATTACCTTCTTGGCACTCTCGGGAAACAGGCTCACCCGGGTCATGACTACCAGGTGTGTCTCCACTGTTGTATGTTAGAACTCTAACTTTCAGCTTCAAGACATTTTAATCATCCTTTGCACTTTAATACACAAATACATTGCTATGTTTGCCTACGAACAAGCCATCCTGCCCTCCGGAAGGCAAACATTGTACACACAGTGCATCAACTGCTGAAAGATCTATGTTACTGATTGTTACTAATCAAAAAGTCAGTCCTGTATTTGAAGCTAAGCAATGTATCAGTTACTGATTGTTGCTTACTACAAAGTCAGCACTGTATGTAAAACTAAGCAATGTATTAGTTACCGACTGTTACTTATTACATAGTTTAGTTAGTTTAGTCGTTGGATCAACATCACGGCACACGGGTCTAACCCATAAGTGCTCCGTTTTCCTCCTAACTCAAACCTGAGTCTGGAGAAACTCAGCTCAATGCACGAACTCCGTAGCATCTATGAGGATCCTGAAATACTTGGGTAGATTTTTAACTCGAAATTTTGCCCGGGCAGTGCCGTTAGGCTACTCTTTTTCGATTTCAAACTGCCAAGGGATTTTTTACGTGTGCAACAATACACACGGACGTCCGATCTCACTACCCAGAGACCAGGGGAAATTTTATTACTGGAAGTCCACGTGGATTTTTTAAATAAATCCCGGTCCTCACTGGGGTCTGAACCCAGGACCTCCAGCACTCGAGGCGGACACCATACCTCGAGACCACTCAGTCCCCCTTATTACATAGCTACCTTGCATGTCAAGCTAAGAAATGTATAAATTACAGATGATCACTTATTACAAAATCAACCCTGTAATTAATTACCTGCTTAGGAGTGTGTTAGTTGGTCCAGAAATTATTTAATTTAAAAAAAAAAAAGAGCAAATAAATGGCTAAGAAATTTGGTATGGTATGAAACATGTGTACTGAGCCCAATATGTTACTAGACAATTCTCTGAAACAGATATGCACTCTGAATTATTTTAAGAGACAGACATAAAATAGACAGGTGGATATACATACAATATGTGAACAACTAACAATTGTAACCAAAAATACATCAAACATTTGAAGAGATATAAAACTGAAGAGGAAATTAAAAGAATAGCTCAGGCATCTAACAGAACTAGAAGATGAACAAGCAGAATATAAAAATATTTCACATAAAAGCTCAAATAGGAAATAACTAATTTAGAAATTGCTAACTAACTCTACAAGATTCTATACACTGTCAGGGAGTCTCTGTGGCGAAGTGGTCAAGATGTTTGACTCTTGCTCCGAAGGTTGTGGGTTCCATTCCGGGCCGCGCCCTTTGGTTTACGAGTTAAATGTTTCGGAGACTTCTGTGGGTCATCGCTAAAAGCTACGGAGTTCGTGCTTTGTGCAACGCTTTCCGTGCTGCGGAAAGAGACCGAGCCATATGGGATAATACCCGGTGCAATGAAGTCGACCCTGTCGACTTTTAAGCGACTTTTTAAGCGACTATACACTGTCAGAGAAACCAATAGAAAATCAGTGGGAAAATTAACAAAAGTGCTGCCTATGCAGTGACTAAAGCATTAGCCTGGCTGCAGGCACAAACTTTCACCCAGGCATGATTCTCAGTGTCTCAATGTGCATTCTTAGGGAGATCAAGATGGGCTGGGCTTCAAGACAGTGGGTCGAGTCTCTGATGAGGTCAAGGCTGACAAAAAAAATTACCTTCAGTTTTGTGCCAGGTCATGCAGGTGTAATGGAGCCAGTCTACTGTGGAAAACGGGTGAGCAATGGATTGGGCTGGTATGGCGAATGCCCTCAGAGAGACAGGACAATTAATAGAATCAAATGATGACTGTAAATCTGCAATCTTACCAGACTGCAAGAACATCAAGTCAAACGGGAAGAAGCCAGACAAGAAAATTATGCTAGCTATCTACCTACCTAACTATAACTAGCTAAATAATTAACTAAATAACTAACTAATTAAGAGAATGAAAACAAAACTGAACTATTAATTGCTAACAAGTTTAGGGTATGAATATAGGACAACTGAAATAAGAAACTAACATATCCATAAAACAGGAAAAGTAGGAATCAACATAAGAGGATGAAGCCAATGTCTCAGTCATGATTTAACCATGACATAAGGTGTATTGGATAGATGGTGCAAGCTCCACAGTTTTAGACCAGCTGGTCATGACATGAGGCGTATTGGATAGATGGTGCAAGCTCCACAGTTTTAGACCAGCTGGTCATGACATGAGGCGTATTGGAGAGATGGTGCAAGCTCCACAGTTTTAACCCAACTGGCACATAGTGGGTGATGTGATCAATATCCTAGACCGCCTTTAATTCCCAGGACATTTCCTGCTATCCATTGCATTCTGGGTCAGCCTGGAAGCCCAGGTCCCAAAACGCAAATCCTTGAAGATATATGTAATCATGTAGGTCAGCATGGCCGAATTGATAAAAATGTGTTCTTAAACATCCTGTGTGCTGATGCTGATGTAAGGGGTTCAACCCCTACACCGGACAGCTGGACTAAAATGTTGACATATCATCCTTAACTTGGGGATGTAAATTACAAGTACCTTTGAAGTCAGAGTGGGTTTGCCTGATGGCGAGGGACAGTGTTAATAGGTTAAAGCTAATCCATACGCAAAATTCAGTCCAGCACTACTAGAAGTATTGTGTATGGATTACGCTTGAGTTCAAAGTGAGCGAGCACCAAAAAAAAAATAAATAAATAAATATTTAATCACTACATATTCGTAACTGAATTGTTTGTGAACTTACTGCATACTGTTTGCCTCTGCCGGACCATCGTGGATCAGACGTCTCTAGTGGTGGCGGTGGTATATCATAAGATCGCCGCCAAATCTGAAAAACCAAATTGTACAATTATATGCTGTGTAGGTGGGTGATATGGCGAATGTGACAGTGAACTCCGCTGGTAATGTCTTGAGCACGGTTGGATGTGGGTTTGGCGCCTGGGCTCATTGCTTGCCAAAGTGAGGGAAAGACTGCCCACCTATTTCTCCATGCTCTCAGACCTAGAAAATGTGATGGCGTTATCACGTCACAGCCCCTTAACTGGAAACTACTTCAGGACAATATACAAATAAAACATATACTGTATACTATAAATATGGTTTTTTAAATCTGTTTGACTGGCAAAACAGAGGAAAAAAGTTAGCCACATATCACTTACAGGATGTCGCAATCATTTTGTTTACTGTTTATGATTTCTTAGCAAGTTTACATTCAGTAGTTTGTCATTGTTTTCTGAACGACCAGCACTCATACCATTGTATGAAAACCAACACAAGACAGTCTGCTTCCAAATCACCTGCAGCTGTGTTTCGAATGTGGTATGCAGGACTGCGAACTGCGTTTGTAACTCCTTCACCACAGCGAATGTACTAACTGCGTTTGTAACTCCTTCACCACAGCAAATGTACTAACTGCGTTTGTAACTCATTCACCACAGCAAATGTACTAACTGCGTTTGTAACTCCTTCACTACAGCGAATGTACTAACAACTGATATGCAGACCTTGAAGTCATGAAGATGTGTCTGTTCTTCAAATCGATCGCATGTCATCTTCACACTGAATGTCAGCTGCCACTGATCTCCAGCATTTTCTATCTCTTATCATGTAAAAATGAGTACAAGGACCCTTTTCCAAGTCTTGAAGAATACTGGGTATATGGTAGTGGTCCCATATTTCTTACGGAGCAATCAGCACTCGAGAGATGATGTGATGAATACCATGGCAGCCATCTTTACATTCCAGAAATTTCCTGGAACCAATTTTAGGCTGGGTCAACGTGGGAACCCAGGTCAAATTTAAAACAAAATCCTACCTCAAAGGGGATTTAAAAACAGCCTCCAGGTCCTCTTATCAAGATGTAGAGTATAACATCCTCTTTTCAAACTATCTCACTGAATCCAGTATTCCAGCAGGGAATTTTTTTATGTGTCAATATACTGTTTATTTTATATAATAATTATTAAACTTGCCATCATTTACGGATTAGTTTACCATTTCTAGTTTTTAGAAACTCTTCATTTGATGTTTTGTCTTTCCAAGACATTCACCCCAATGTCTACATCATCATTATCATATATCAGGTCCTTTACATACATTGCTTCCAAAAAAGCCCAACAGAAAGACTTGATCCTTAGCCACTTCGTTTGTCTCATGTTTTTTCAAGCCCAAGGTATTTTTAATGATCTGGTCCACTGTCGTGTTGGTCGACCCTTGCCCCTTCGTCCATGGAACCATGCCCTGTATTACTGTTCTTTCTAAGCTGCTATGGCATTTAGTATCATCTTCATCATGCTGTCAGCAGGTATACTAGCGTAGCTAATCAGGAGCTGCACTGATAATGTCACAAGCATGGTCAGACCAGGGTTTGACAAGTTTGTCATCTCGTTAAGTCAGGGAAAGACTAGCGACCATTCCTCAGTGCATTCAGGCCTACAAATTGTGATGGTTCTATCACATCACATCACAAATAGCAGGAAATTGCTTCAGGACAAGTGTTATTAATTGTGTCTTCATTACATGCCATACCGATAAATGTGTCTTGGATCAGGTCTGTATTTTTGACCTGATTATGCCACGTGGTCAAGACATTCAGGTATTTATCTCTTTGTCTTCCCTGTGCTCTTCTCTGATCAAGTTTGCCAGTTTTCACGAAGTTTTCCGGTTTATTTCTTCTTTAATATGAGAAAATTATTTCACTTGCCAATTCATGATGCTGTTTATGAATCAGTTTTCTTTGCTTTTCAGAACTTCTCCTTTTTGACCCAGAGTATTCTAAGAATTTTCATGTTACATTTAAGCTCAAAAATCTTGATTTCTTTCTTTGGTGTTTGTGAAATTGTAATTCTCCACATCTATAACATCAAAATGACGCAGTCTGCCAGGAGCACCACCCTAAACTGGGCTAACAAGAAATTTCCTGGGAAGAAAAGCGGCTAGTGTGATATTGAACACATCACCCAGGGAGTTCTGACAGGTCTATAAAAAATATAAAGTCTGATCAAAACAAAAACTATGAACGAAAAACTAGTAAACTAGTTTTTTGTTCCCAGTTTTTATGTTGATCAGACTATTTTTCAGATCCTGAGATAAACATTCTTGTGTGTTTTGGTTTTATATTTTTTTGGTCATTTATAAAAGCTTCGGTCGAAATTTTCTGTATCTGGGTGTGTTTTTCCTTTCATCGAGCAATTTAGTAATATTGTTTGTTTTTATTATGACTCATTCATCTTGATTGGAAGTTCTACTGTGGTGATTATTAGACAAACAAACTTATGAACATTTAAATTTTAGTACTTCTTTTGGCAAGGTAAGGAGCAGATCACACCAAAACCATGTAAAGGATTGTCTTTCAGTGAACTTGCATTCATTTATTGTATGCTTTATATCTGTCTATAATTCATCAGTTATTGTTGGTCCTTTTTGTTCAGTCAATTGACCTTGCCGGCTCCTTGGTGAAGTGGTTATGGACGTGGTTCGTAATCCTGCATACCCGCGTTCAAAACACAGCTGCATGCAATTTGGCAGCAGACCACGTTGCATTCTTTTTTTTTAAAACGAAAATGGTATGCGTACCGGTCGCTCAGTAAGCAATGGCAAGCGTAAACGTTCCAAGAGATCACAACAGCAAAATATGCTGGTGTTGATTGCAACGTCCCGTAAAGGATATGCAACTAACTTTAGCTAACTATTGACCTTACATGTTGTTTTCTCTTGGTTCAGCTGCAAAGCTTTTTGTTTTCTTTAATAAATCTTAGCTAGTTTTCTATTGTTTGATGTCCCCTATTCATCTTAAACTTCCCTATTACTATTATTTAAAATTAGGCCATACTGGACTTTGAAACTCTTCTCTCAACTTACTGCTTCTATTACACTTATAGCTATACTTGAGTTCTTCTCTCAGCTTGCTCCTTTTATTACATCTATAGCTTTGCATGTTATGAGAAGAAATGATCTGGAGAACTTGGTGACAACTGGTAAGATCGAGGGGAACAGACCAAGGGGAAGACCTAGAAGCAAGTACCTGGATGGCTTGGCCTTGTGGCATGGTCGAGACAGAAACTTGGAGCTGATCCACGACTCTGGTGATCGAGTGAGATGGCAGAACATGACCGCCCACGCTTACCGGCATGGCACATGATGGATGGATGGATAGCTTTACTCCAGTTCTTCTCTAAACTTGTTACTTCTATTACATTAATAGCTGTACTCAAGATCTTCTTTCAGTTTCCTGCTTCTATGACATTCCTACTGAAAAACCCTTCAGTGACTCCTGTTTTTCTGCTTGTAAAAGATCACCTTCCTTGCACACAGATACCTCCATAAATGCTAAAATCTAGGAGAATCACACTCGGAGAATCTAAACACAGGGAATTAACTTTATAGCACAAATGGGGATCAAAATCTGTGTTTATACAGAACCACATGTTATAAAAATATTGTTTGATTGTAAAGGGGGAGGGGCGTGTTTGTGGTGGTGCTGGGGAGGTAGAATCAACTTTGAAACTAGCATTCTCTTCATGATGTCCAACTGTGGAGGGAATTTTCACGTGTACAGCATACACAAAGGTTCTCCTTGTTTTTATTTTTTGTCCCTGTGTGAGGGAGTCTCTGTGGCGAAGTGGTTAAGCCGTTTGACTCGTGCTCCGAAGGTTGTGGGTTCGATTCCAGGCCGCACCCTTCGGTTTACGAGTTAAATGTTTCAGAGACTCCTGTGGGTCGTCGCTAAAAGCTACGGAGTTCGTGCTTTGTGCGACACTTTCCGTGCTGCGGAAAGAGACCGAGCCATATGGGATAAAACCCGGTGCAATGAAGTCGACCCTGTCAACTTTTAAGCAACTTTTTAAGCGACTTTATTTTTTGTCCTTTTATAAAATGGCTAGTCAGCTAATTCACTGACCCAGTCAGTATCAGGATGAAGTATAACATCCTCAGAGGTTACGTTTATTTTGTTTAAACAATATTCAGCCTAATTCCACTGCTCTCAGATTAGAGGTAGATGCTGTTCCTCTAAGCCTCTTCACCCTGTTTTGCTTGTTTAAAGATATTTCCAAGCAATAAAAACTGTGATGTGGTACAAAGATTATTTCATTCTAAAAATGTGGCCAAAACATAAAAGAAAAATCTCAGAACTCCTCTAACATGCTCCTATTATCATCAAGACCTTCTTATCACTCCCCTCTAAGCCAGTCTTTCCATATATATAGATACTTTGTTTATCTGCACCATCCACTCTATCCTAGAGAATCCTACCCATATCACCTTTATCAAAAGTAAATTACCAGAGGGTCTTATGTCCAGATGGTCAGCAGCATGTAATCTAGCACACTGCATGCCCAGGGTAGAAAATCCGTATGGTGTTTGTGTCTTGTTGAGTGATACTAGTCTCTCCACTTGCAGCATGCCACTTCCAACTTTCTGAAGCATATTCTTTGAATCCATTACCCTAAGAACTACTGTGTTATATTTACTTACTGTTACTGACACCTTGCCGTCTTGACAGATAGTTACATTGTGCTTCAAAAAAGGCATAATAACTACAAACCATGGCGGAAACCAGGGATGGAGTACTACCTCTCTATAGCACAAAGCCTGGGCTGAATTGTAGAGACCATGTGTTGCCCATGCAGCATGATCCCTCTCTCAGCCTGCCTAGTTTACTCCAGAGGAAAGGTAATACCAATACATCTGGAACAAGACAAGCTGTAGAAGCTGCCCGATCAGCAAAGCAATGCTCTAACTCCTCGTGTGGAAGCTTTGATCATAGACCAGTTGCCGACCAAGGCTTAAGGCCTGCCATGACATTTAGTCTTTAGGTTGCATTTCCTCACACTAGGATAAGGCTTGTATCCTCCCAGCTGCATTCCTCGACCTGAAGCCGTTGGCACAATGTGGGGTGTTGGGTTTGGTGATCGCCGCCCAACATTTGGCACTAAAAGAATGCAGGTAGTACCTTTTACTATTATACGGTAACTCAATCATATCTGTCTAAGACCTGACAGAAATGTTGTTATATTTAGGGTTTATGTTATATTATTTGGGATTCTCCGTGGTGAAGTGGTCAAGCATCTGCCACGCACCCCGAAGGTTGTGGGTTTGATTCCGGGCTACGTCTTTCAGTTCACGGAGACTCCTGGGGGTGGTTGCTGAGGCTACAGAGTTCATGCTTTGTGTGATGCTTTTGGCAGATTGCCATGCGGAAAGAGATGAAACCATATGGGATAAAATCCAGTGCAATGAAGTCAATCCTCTCAACTTTTAAGTTGCTATATTTACGAAAACTAAAAAAAGTAAAAAATAAAGAGCCAGTGTGCATGCCTAACAGCATAGTGGTGATACAATCTTAAGCTCATAGTTTTACACCAATCAGCACTAGATGAGTGATGTGGTCAGTATTACATGGTCACTTCTAACTTTTTATATAAACTTCTAGTACGTGTTTTATGAGGATGGGTCGAATTTGAGACATGTGGTCTTGCAACAACAACAAAATATACCCAAATTAACAAACATGTTCATGAAAACATTAACGTCTACAAAAATCTCCACAAATATAATTATGTCACCTGAACTTGATCTTCACCATATTTTGCAGCCGTTTCTGATTTGTTAAGTCCCTGAAGTGCACCGTAGTGCCGTTCATTGAGCCGCCAGGATTTGACCACTGGAAGCCAGTGCATGTCCAGCCCCTCCTGAACGAGGTACAGGGTCTTGATAGCCCTCTTCAATACACTTGTGAAGGCCAGGTCAAACTCATAATTGTCCCTCTTCAGTAGCTGCACAATTAGAGGCAAACAGTAGAATGACCTGTTATTATCTATGTGCATGTTAAATGTTGGGCAAAGCTACTTGGGGGAATTTGATAAATAGAATATTAAAATGTAAAGATGAACCCATGGAAAATAAGACAGAATTGGGAAAATCATCTTTTTGTTGACCCTGTCGTGTTCAATTTGTTTTTTAAATCTCGGGCATTGAATTGGCCTATGTTGACAATGAAATATCTACAACCCGTGGAGGAAACATGACCAACTTAATCCTAATCCCAGCCAATCTGTATGTGCTGTGCTGAGTTGAGTTGAGCTAAAAAATAACATTACTGCACTCAGGACATTCCCACACGCGCTTCGTTCCCTCGTTCAACAGCCAGCAAAGGGTCAGACTGCTGATGGTTTTAACCCTACCATACCGCTGTACCGATTTTTCGGTAATTTCCCAATCTGCCGCTATACCTAATTTTCAGTACTTTGCATTGTACATGAAAAAAAATGCGTCACAAACTAAAAATAACCAACCAATCATGGTAAAACCTCATGGTTAGCCATTGCAAATGTCTGCCTCTATGTGTGTGAATTGATTTTGTGTGGTTTAATGTGAAAAAATTCGGAAAATTCACAATGAAACGAGTGGCTGACGAACCAAGCACTTCAACAAGAAAAGCGAAGTAGGTCTAGGCTTTTCACAGTCCAACAGATGATCGATACTTTGGTTGATTCAAACTCTGAGGAATCAGAATTTCAGCAAGAATATGTTTCCAGTTCAAGTGACACAGAGAGTGAGAGCTCGAGTGATGAGGAGAATCTTGAACCTTATAGATCTAGAGCTAGATCGATAGTAAGAGAAGGGAGGCATACAAAGACAATCCATGCAAGAAGGTGAAGAGATACATCTGGTGCTCACTTTGCAAGAAGTACCTCTGTGTGAAACAAGGCTCATCCTGCTGGGTGGATTGGCACACAAAGGTGGAATATTGGCGCTAGATGAAAGGTAGACCTATTTTTTCTACAATGTCTCCAAGTTCCATCTTATTCTAACCACTTGTTTGCATGTAACTAACATTTTTCTATATCATGTTGGTTTTTTCTCTTTAATGCTCATGAACCCAGGTATAGGGGACAGTTAGATTCAGGGCCTCAGGGCTGGTAGGGTTAATGGCCATCTTACTGAGAGTTCTCCTGGTCTTCCCTCTCAGTTTTGAATCTTGTTCAGAGCCCTTGCTGATCCCCTGCAATATAATTCTCTCCATATAAGGGTGCTCAGTATGTTCCACTGCTTTCTCCACCTAGTCCCAAAGATGCCAGACTAATTCTCCCTTGCCCATAGGTATTCTACCAGCGACAGGTGCATTCCCTGCCAGCCTATCAGCTGTGCTGAATCATGACAAAGTGACATCCTAAGATGTATCACCAGAAGATGTAGCGCCAATACTAGTCTTGCACACTCCGCTGGTTACTAAGCTTGGAGAGGGCAACAAGAGCTCTGCTTCAGATTCTACATGGAGATACTTTGGTACTGAGTCGGGAGAAAAGCCTCTACACCAGTGGTTCTCACCCGGTGGGGAATTCCTCCCCCAGGGGGGAATTTTAGGGTTTCCAGGGGGAGAATTAAGATTATTTCAAGATCGCGTTAATACAAGAACTGATTACTTGATATTATTTTTCCCTCCATACTTTACGATTCTGTACTTCACGCTCTTCTGAAATTCGTTTTGTAAGGTAAATAGATCTGCAAATCACGTTTTATGTAGACGTCTAGACTTGTTCTAGTATGTATTATTAAATTTAACTTCCATTTTTATGTACACTGTGTAGGGGGAGCAGGGAATTTATAGGGAGGAAATATGAAAAGGGGGGGGGGGGGGGGAGAATGACATTCTGAACATGATGATGTGGTGAAGGGGTGCATGGGCCAAAAAAGGTTGAGAACCACTGCTCTACACCATCATCATGTGATATGCCAATGAGCGTGGGCAATCATGTTTCGCCAACTCACTCGATCACCAGTCATGGATGAGCTCAGTGTTCCTGTCTAGACCATGCCACATGGCCGAGCCATCCAGGTATTTACTTCTCTGCCTTTACCTTGTTCTCTTCCCCTTGATTTTGCCAGTTGTCACCAAGTTTTCCAATTTATTTTTTCTCATAACATGACCAAAAAATATTGCCTGTCTACGTCTAATTTCTCTAATAAGCTTACAATTTTCCATTGTTTCTTGTAGGACTTGGTCAAAGGTTTTTCTGCCTGTCCATATTATGCTTTGCATTTCCTCAGAAACCACATTTTCAGTCACCAGATGTTTTTCAGCTTGTCTGCTCATTTTCCACGCTTCACATCCATACAAAAGTACAGATTCAATGTAGCACCTCAACACTCTTATCAGGGACATGTGGGTGGGGGAATGTGAGTGTGGGTGGGGATGTGTGGGTGGGGGTATGTGTTTGGGTGTGTGGGCGTTATTGGATAGTGGGATGTGTGGGTAGGTGGGGATGTGTGGGTTGGTGTGTGGGGGAGTGTGTGTGATGCGAGGGATGGGTGTGGGGGATGTGTATATGGTTGGGGGATGTGTATATGGTTGGGGGATGTGTGTATGGTCGGGGTATGGGTATGGGATATGTGTGTGGGTGGGGGTGTGTGTGGGTGGGGATGGGTGGCTAAGGGATGTATGGGTTGGTGAGTGTGTGTAGGTTGGGGGATGGGTGCGGGATGTGTGTGTATGGGTTTGGGATGTGTGGGTGGGTTGGGAGAGATTGTGTGGATGGGGGGAGTGTGTAAGTGGGGGAATGTGTTGGTGGGTGGAGAATGTGTTGGTGGGTGGAGAATGTGTTGGTGGGTGGGGGATGTGTTGGTGGGTGCGGGATGTGAGTGTGGTAGGTGCAGGATGTGTGGGTTGTGGGGAGATGTATGTGTGGGTGGGGGATGTGAAGTTTGGGGATGTGTGTTTGGCTGGGTAGTTGGGGGTGTCTGGGTGGGTGGTGGAGATATGTGAGTGGGTGTTGGTGGGTTATGGGATGGGTGGGGGATGCAGGTGGGGAGATGTGTGTGGGTGGGGGATGGGTGGGTTGGTGCATGTATGTGTGCCTGGGTGTGTGTGCGGGTGGGTGGGTGAGGGATATGTGTGGGGATGTATGGTGGTTGGGAGATGTGTGGGTGGGTGGAGAGATGTAGGTGGGGGATGTGTGTGGGTGGGGGACGGGTGGTGGGTGTGGGATGTGTCTCATAACAGGGTAATATGCATTGTTTATGTTTACAACATTCATTTGACAATGTTGTTTTCCTATGTGAATATATCATGCACTATTGATGAATGAAAGATGAATGATAGGAAGGGCCGAATGTAAGATGGGCCTGCATGCCCCATTTGTTACCCTTTGAAAATAAAGTTTGTTCGTTCATTCGTTCTTTTTTCTTGTTGCAAATGACATCTTTTTATTGGTCAGTATGTTTTCCATTTTGCAAAAGGCTCCCTTCGCCATGGCAATTCTTGTTGTATTCTCTTCAAGGCATCTCCCATCAGATGTTATGACTGTTCCAAAATAATTGCACCGATTCACCTGTTTAAGAATATTCCCATTTACTTGTATATTACATTGTGGTATTTCTTCTTTCCTAGTGACGACCATAATCTGCGTCTTCTTACAATTTAATTCTAACCCTATTTGTTCATTGTGTGTAGCAACCGCACCTATTACATGTTACTGATCTTCCTCATTGTCTGCAATCAACACTGTATCATCCACATATCTAATGTGATTGATGCACCAGGGCCGGGTTATATACTGGCCAAGACCTATTGACGCGTCTTCATCGAGCGTCCTGGGCAACAGGTCCCTTCGGGGTCCTGGCTAAAGTCAGTAGGATCGTTGATTCCTCTGAAGTCGGAGAGTATCTGCCTGTACAGCGAGGAACCACCAGTCTGCACACCAATAAGCCAGACATGGGACAACGGATACTCACACAAACCTCGGGTCCTATATGACATCACACTGATGTTGGACAACAGGATGCCTTCATCCGACATACAGGACTTCGCGTTGGAGCTCAAGCCAACGAACACAAGCAAGCAAATCTTCTACATTTCTGAAAATATTTTCAGCCTCTACACCAACCTCACTTCAATATATACAATCCCTTTTCAAGAGGCATGGACGACCTGACCGCCATGCATTGTGCTTAAGAATTTAAATTCAATCTTCCAGAAGATTCTAGAGTACAAAAACTATAATTACTAAAGTCAAGAGGGTTGGCTTCATTGCAATGGGTTTTTTACCCAATCTGGCTTGGTCTCCCCCTACAGCCAGCAAACTATCGAGCGCATTGACCAAAGTACAAAATGCAAAGCTTCAGTGGTGACCTCCAGTAGTCTCCGGACAAACTGCACTCGTGTGAATGACACAGTCCAGGAAATGAACCCAGAACATTCACAGCACAAAGCAGACAGCGTAACCACTTCTCCATGCAGACTTTCTAGACTCTTCCAGAGAAGTCATGGCCAACCAAGCAACCCATAGTAGATTCTGCTGTAGGTTTGGAGCTGTGAAGATGTTAATCCTTCACATATACTAGATAAAAGAAAAGGTACTTTCATGGCAGAAACTGTCAATCAAATGTGAAGTATTAAGCCTTTACATATTCTAGCTCATGGCATAATGAGCTGGAGTGGCCAGTCCCCTTCCTCATTATCTTTCCTTCCCAGACAATTTCTAGAACATTCTCAAAAGGTGTTCTGATTAGACAAGCTAATCCTGTCACTGCTGGGGACTACACCTGAACCATAAACGTGTTAAGTACCACTAATCACTATAATACAGTGGCTCCGTACATATAATAGGCCATGGCATAATGTGTTCTAATTAGACAAGTTAATCCTGTCACTGCTGGGGACTAAACCTGAACCACAAGCTTGTTAAGCACCACTAATCATTATAATACAGTGGCTCCATACATATAATAGGCCATGGCATAATGTGTTCTGATTAGACAAACTAATCCTGTCACTGCTGGGGACTAAACCTGAACCACAAACTTGTTAAGTACCACTAATCACTATAATACATTGGCTCCATACATATACTAGGCCCGGCATAATGAGATGGGATGACCAGTTCCAGTCCTTGCTGATGTTTCTTCCCTGGTAATTTCTAGAAGACTTCTGAAAATGATCACAAACCCATTTTATGAGGTTGGCTTGACTGTGACTGTGGCATGGTCGAGACAGGAGCACTGAGCTGATCCACAACTCTGGTGATCAAGTGAGATGGCAAAACATGACCGCCCACACTTATTGGCATGGCACATGATGATGACTGACACCATACTGGTCATACAAAAAAATTACCTCCAGCACTGAAGATCGAACCTGATTTATTGTGTGTGCGTAAGCCTACACACTAATCTCTATGCCACACAAAATAAAGCAGCTTCACAACCCCGATATACCTGGTTATATGAGGGCTGGCTGTTCAGAAAGCAATGGCAAACTAATGAATGTAAAAACTGCTTAGAAAATCAGAAACAACCAATAAATGTTATGATGTCCTATAAAATAAAGGACATGCAACTAACTTTTTCTAAAAAGCAAAAAGAACTTTCATAGCAGTAGGACACTTGTGGAAGTCAAAATTAAACCTCATACCAAATTTACAATATTTAACTCTAATGTAAATCACTACTGCTGTGAGGATCAGAAACATGCAGAAAAACTAAAATAATTACTAATAAACTACAAACATTCATTAACTGGTGCCTGCGTAGAATAGGACAACAATGGCATGCCAGAATCAGACGTGCAGGACTTAGGGAAAGAACTAGACCAGTGGTTCTCAACCTGTGGGAAATTCCCCCCCCCCCCCCCCCCCCCCCCCCCCCTCCACAGGGGGGAATTTTGGGGTTTCCAGGGGAAGAATTAAGATTATTTTAAGATCATGTTAATACAAGAATCGATTACCTGATATTGTTTTTCCCTCCTTACTTTACAATTCTGTACTTCTCGCCCTTCCGAGATTCATTTTATAATGTAAGTAGACCGCAAATTACATTTTATGTAGACATCTAGACTTGTTCTAGTATGTGTTGTTAAATTTAGCTTCCATTTTTACGTATACTGTGTAGGGGTGGGAGAGGTGAGGGGGATTTATAGGGAGGACATATAAAAGAGGGGGGGGGGGTGATATTCTGAACATATGGTGAAGGGGAGCATGGGCCAAAAAAGTTTGAGAACCACTGAACTAGACCGATTCCAGCAAATCAAGTTGTGACGAAAGGATGCTGACACTGGACAGGGCATACACTGAGGATACCTAATAAAAGTACAATTAAAAATTCCTTCCACTAAAACCCACAATAGATGGAGATGTAAAGTCACACAGTGAAGAGAAATAGAGATAGGATGGATCTTTTGGGGATGACATGGGAAGAGCTGCAAGTGATAGCAAAAGATAGGATGACATGGCGTGAGGATAGTGGGATAGTGAGGGAATAAAGGGCAGAAGAAGAAGACCTAAGTTTGATGGTGTCAGTTAAACCACCACCATGTTCATCAAGTCATTGAAAATTCTGTTTCTTGTCCATCATCATCATTGTTGGAGTCTCATCAAATAACATGGCATGTTCTATGTGAAGTGGAAGAAAATCACCCACTGCTCTAATTAAACTCTGGTATGGGCATTATTCTTAGGCATGGTCTAGGCACCTTCGATTTTATAACAGAGTAAGGGAGGTTGTGAAAAATTGTGTAGATCAAACTGGGATATAAGTGAAACATTTAGGTTTGAGAAGCCCTGATCTATAGCTTGATTAATACCAGCGAATATAAGATTAACTGTTAGATTCAGCATATTTTTATAAAACAAAACAAAAAGAGTTAATGAATTAATATGAAAATATCTGAATTATGACAATATTCTTAAGTTTTCAGACATTTAAGATTAAAGTAAGCTCTCTTATAACGAAATAATAGTCAAGTAGCTGAATATATATATATATATATATATATATATATATATATATATATATATATATATATATATATATATATATATAAAACATAAACACACACTAAGAAAACACTCAGTGTGTATGTCTGTGTGTGTGATGTATACACAAGACACAATCTACGGTCACTGAACTACACTGTTAAATCAAACACCAAGTTATGGGTGAGCCAGGAATCTCACAGAAGACCCACAATGTAAACAGCGCAGTTATTTACGAATTTTCTAAACACTGATGTAACATTGCAACCTAATAAATAAATAATATTTACTATTTACTGCTTGCCTCCTAGACTACCACCAAAATGTACGCTCTCCCACTCAATAATCATTAACTGCTACCACCGATCGTATCGATAAAATAATTAAAATGGTTAGACTGTATAGTATATATGATATATATGTAATCAATATCATTATGAATATTTTAATAATAATTAATAAAAAATGAAACAGAAACAATAATCACACCTGGCCAGCGTAAGTGGCCTCTATGATTCCAGTATTCGATAAATCAGCGTCATGCCAGCCACAGAACAAATTCTTCTCGTTGTAAACACTCTCTCCGTGTCTGATGAGAACGATCTTATATTTTGTCGACATGCTGCTAGCTGTATTGATCACAAAGAAGTCTGCGTCTCGCTCAAGATGCCCGCCTCCTGCTGCAGTTTCTGTCAACGCGACCTTGATTCCTAACCGGTTTCAAGGCCTTGGCATTGCGCCGTAAGGTCAAGTTTGAATAAGGGAGGTAACATTATTATGATTGAGTGTTTCTGTCTTCTGTTTGTTTCCCCTTCATTTCAACCAGAATTCATTCACAGTGAAGAGAGATTTTGTTTAGAACGTTGCTCTCATTATGGCGCACTGGCAAGCCTCTTTATCTCCTGTCATTTCTCTCGCCTATTGCATCCTCATGATGCTCAAGGTGTCTCCAATGTGCTGTGTCCGCTGCTGTTTATTGGCGTCATCTACTATTTACGATCCACACTCGCTTCGCCATTGGTCTCTTCCAGAGTTCGCGTACAGATGTTTAATATAGTTTCCACATTCATATAGTTGTAAACTACTCCTACAGCCTTTAGCAACCTTTTAAGTTTACATAATAAATGAGTACACTGCTATGTGGTAATCTCGCTAGCCACTGGCAACACCCAAGAGATGTCCACTTATCCCGGTGGATACTTGATACATCCTAGCGCGTTCACAGTCCTCTCCCTCAGTTGGGATCTTCCCTTAATCCATTTTGATCCACAGAGGCATTTCTCAAACTCTTCAGTACTTTTAGAGGACCACTCTGGTAGATGCCCAACAAAAAGAGAGATTGAGGAAGATAAAACGATCTTGACTTATTTTCGTTATGGCGTGGAACGTATCAGCACACGAATTAACATATTATGTAGCTGGTAGATGTTGAGAAGCATGATCGTTCGTGCCAATCGGCAAGGCTTACAGTGGTTATGGTTTACGAAATAACAACTTCAGCCAAGTGATTGGAGATACAGGCAGTAAGTACACTACAGTAATGACATTCTGGTTTTACAACACACGGAATTTATGGTAGCCGATTGCCAGTCTATTTGTCCAGCTGCCCATGTCGCTACTGCCAATAAAACTAGCATCTTAGCTTTCTCTACCTCTACTACCCTCGATCTTTCCTGTTGTGACAATCTTCCATACATCATTTCTTCTCATAACGTGTCCAAAACTGACGACTGCCATGTTCTTATTTGCGTAACAGGCTTTCACGACTTTGCGTTTTGAAATTTGGCCTCTTAAGCATTAATGGAATCCTCAATATTATCTAAAGGAACAGAATTTTCGCGTCCTCTGGTTTCTTTCTTTTTCTATGCCAGGGATGACGAGATGGATGACGACGAGTTTCTTCCTAATCCTTATAGTCCAAATATTCACACGCATAGAGTAGTATGGAAATCAAAGGATGGTCGGTTTTTATAGCACAGATACCAGATTTTGTAGCACCCGTAGCACATATTGATCCCTAATGGACGAGGCAACCATTGAACTCCATTTGACGTCGTTCACAGTGAATAAATAGTGAAAAGACACGATATGTGATGCATCTGAAAAAAGGTAGTTTGTCATTACTTTCTTTCTTGGCAGTGACCATACTGGCCGTTGACCGTAACCATTGTCTCTATAAAGAGATCTTCTTACTGTCGTGAAACAAGACACAACTAGAGATAGTCGGCAACTATCTGATTGTTGCTCCCCAGTTCCATCCGCCAAAAAAGTCGTACCAGCTATGCTTTATTGAGTCAATCCTGACTCATGGACAGTTAGTAGACAAGAGAGAAATAATATGGAAGCCAAGATAATGTGATTTATAGGTTAATGAAGAGAAAACCGTGAACAGAAAAAAAAGAACAATGAAGATATTTTGAAAGAAGTTAACTCACAAAGAGAACTGGTTACGAGCATCAAAAGAAGAAAGTCCAGGATCTGTGGGCATGTCATAAAAAGTGAAAAGCGGGCACGTGTCGTCACAGTGGGAAAGTTGGAGGGAAGGAGAGACAAGGGAAGACCAAGAGAGAATGTGCCGGACAGTTTGTCGTCGTGGTATGGAGGACCATCAATATCAGAAATTATTGGCAGCACACGAAATGCCTGTGGAAGACAGGATAGCTAGCGACACACGCTACAGACTATAAGAAAACTAGGCCATGTAGATATTGGGTCGAATAATTAGGCAGACAATGAGGCAAAGAAATGTAGTATAAATAATAACAATATATATTTATATATATAATCATGCCACTAAGCTTCAACTTAGAATTATAATGCGAAGAACAAGGAAGAAAATAAAAATGAAAATTGACGAAGAACAGTATGGATTGGTGGAAGGAAAAGGTACCAACAATGCAGTATACACATTACGAACACTATTAGAAAGATCAGTAGAGACAAAGAAAGACATATATTTGTGCTTCATAGATTATACTAAGGCATTTGATAAAGTAAAACATGATGAACTGATTAAAATGTTGGAAGATATTAACATTGATGGGGAAGATTTAAGAATAATAAAGACTATTTACTGGAACCAAATAGCAGCAATTAAAATGGGAAATAAAGAAGGAAATTATGAACACATAATGTCGGGGAGTAAGACAGAGTTGTGTTTTGTCACCAGCTCTCTTCTCCCTCTATAGCGAAGTAATAATGAGAGAGATCAAAGAAAAGTCAAGAATAATATTTGGACGTTATAATATAAATAATATACGCTATGCAGATGACACAGTATTGATAGCGGATAATGCAACAGATCTTCAACAATTGTTGGATATTGTAGTAACAGAGAGTGCAAAGAAAGGTCTCTCCTTGAATAACATCAGATGGAAGATGCACAACAGTGATCAAGAGCAGAATAGGGCAAACAAAGGCTGCATTTCAAAAAATGAATAATATCTTATGCAATAAGTCGCTATCATTGAATGTAAGAAAGAGAGTGCTGGGGTGCTATATAGAACCTGTTTTGCTGTATGGCTGTGAATCTTGGAATATAAATTAACAAATTAGGAAGAGATTGGAAGCAACAGAGAGTGGTTCCTTAGACGAATGTTGCGAATTCCTTGGACTGCCAAAGTAACTAACGACGAATGCCTTAAAAAGGTTGGCGAAACTAGAACATTATACACAACAATAAGAAATAGAAAAACATCTTTTTTGGGGGTTATGTGATAAGAAGAGAGACGCTGGAGAACATCGTGACAACTGCAAAGATCGAGGGGAAGAGAGGCAGAGGCAGACCACGAGAAATGATGCTGGATGGATTGCGACGGTGGTATGGAGGAATATCAACGGCAGAGTTGATCCACGCCTACGCCAATCGGCACGGCACTTGATGATGATGATATATATATATATATATGCGTACAAATCAAATAAACAGCAATAAAAGGATTCCAGTAAGAATGAAAATTATCTTAGAATGAAAGATCAAAAGGAAGATCCATCCATCCATCATGTGCCATGCCGGTAAGCGTGGGCGGTCATGTTCTGCCATCTCACTCGATCACCAGAGTCGTGGATCAGCTCCGTGTTTCTGTCTCAACCATGCCACAAGGCCAAGCCATCCAGGTACTTGCTTCTAGGTCTTTCCCTTGGTCTGTTCCCCTCTATCTTACCAGTTGTCACCAAGTTCTCCAAATCATTTCTTCTCATAACATGACCACAAAAAAAGGAAAATACTCACACAATTTTCTAAATGCTGAAACAAAAACAAGCCACATAACAAATTAGCATTCCATGCAATAAAAGTTCCCTAGACTACAACTAGAAAGGCATATTTTGCTAATCGAAGTACTAACTCTGATTAATGTCAAAAGCACAATAGCATACGAGAACATATTAGTTACTATGTTTAAAAGACATATGACCAACAAAGATACCATTAATAAAATATATGAACTAATATAGTGAATATAAGGTGGTGGACAATCTGACAAAGACAGATAATCCGAAGGTTTAGGCTAAAAAAAAAAACACACACACACACACACACACACACACGCACGCACGCACGCACGCACGCACGCACGCACACACACACACACACACTCTCTATATATTCACTACGTAGAAGTAAAGGGTGTATTTTTAATGACTGGGGTTTTTGAAAATATTGCCGTTCCAAGATTTGTATTTACCTTTTATGTTGCATAACTTCACAGAAAGTGAATACAACACTTAGAACGGCAATATTTTCAAAAACCCCACAGTCATTAAAAATACACTCTATATTAAGTCAGTTATTGACATATTAACCATAGAGGATGAGACAAAAGTCATAGTCATAAAATTATCGTAATGTCGCTGACCGATTACCGATAGGTATATAAAACATATGCGTGTAGGATCATATTCCTAATGCGAGTTAAGGCATGGAAAGGGTCCTTTACTCACTTTACCTTAAGTATGTTCTAAAGGAACCGCATTTTAACATACACGGCACGTAGAACTAAAACACCCAAACCAGACAAGAAACAATGAAGACTAGCATTAAACAATAATAGAAGCACAAATAATCAACTATGTAGGGCACATCATCAACCACACAGAACAACACACACTAGCACTATGCAACATGGCAATTAGAAAATACCACTTGAGGAAAATAGACAACACACAGAGCGTTTTCGTGGCAGACTACAACATACTGAGCCGCGCGGGCGTAGTGGCTAGACTCTCGCCTGCTCAACCGGTGGTCATAGGTTGGGCCTGTTCGAATTTGTAAAAGTGTTTGAGACTCCCAGATCAACTCAACCTAACATATGAGTACCAGGGGAAGTAAACAACGGTGGCGCGAAACTGACCACATCACCCACCGATTGCTGATAAGATTATAACCGTATATAGTAACATGTCTAGCTCCATATACGCAATGCTCTATCAGGCATGTGAAGGGTCCTTTACTTAATTTACTACCTCACTTCTATACAACATGTACACAAGCAATACCACGTAATGAACGGACACTAGACAGACAATAATACAGATGTATAAACACCTAGTGAAACAACAAGCACCACCGATACACCTGAGAATCCAAAGAGGGCAGAAATAACTACATGAGCGACTACAGCTGTACCTTCACTAACTTACACATCAAATGAAGTGCTAATTAGTGCGAAGGTTGGTGGGCGGTGCTTGGCGCAGAAGAGCTTGGCATATGATACCACACATATCTAGTCTGAGAATGCAGGTGGTAGAAGTCACCGCGGCGTTCCGCTAGCTGTAGGACAAACAGTACACGCGTATCGTGAATGTAACGGACTCATAAAGTATGAAGGAAAAGATGAAGACAGGCAAGCTTCGGGCAAAGTGGCAGACGTCAATTCAACAATCAAAAATAGAGAGCATCTGTTGAATGATGTGCCCAGGACATGCTGGTGTGCCGACCAGACAGAGAGATTGGCTGGGTCTGCAAGGCATATGGAATATCGATGCATGATAAGTTAGTTAGTTAGTTAGTCGACAGATCATCCTCATTGCACACCGAACCATTCAGTCAATAAGTGCTCGGATCCCCTCCTCGGAAAATCCCGCAGCGTGTAGCGGTTGACGACAACCGGTCTGTGTTGGTTTATCAATCTTCTTTGGCTTCCTGCGTAGTGTTCTTGTTTGGCCACACCTCTTTTAATTTGCTGTTCTCGTAGTCTGACCATGGTTAGTTAGTTAGTCGTGGTTCCAACTTCACGCAACGGATCGTCCCCATATTGCTCCGTTCCTGTGCCAGTGAATATCACAAAAAATGCTCCTCACTGCCCCATTTGAACAATGGAATAGACAGGAGTATCGGCAAGCCAACAGCCCGCACAGGTATACTGTGCATAATGTCGCCACCAGAATGCCAATACAAATGTCCTCCATGAAAAATACAGTTCATCGTAGATGGAAATGGCAGTCAACAGAAACACTTCATTGACCCGGGTTGTTATCCCATTTGGCCCGGTCTCTTTCCGCAGTACGACCCGTCGAAAGCGCCGCACAATGCATGAACTACGTAGCTCCAGCGACGACTCCCAGGAGTCTCCTGAAAAATGCACTCGTGAGCCGAAAAGGCAAACCAGTCAATCCAGCAACAGCCGGTCGCCATCATTCCGAATATGTAGTTCATGCAAACAACCGCGGACAGATGTAAAAGCATTTCATGTGAAACTCACAGCTCACAGTGTCGCGCCACGCACTCACTCAGTAGCAGGGCGACCATTGTTGTAGATCCACAGTCATCACTTGGTTCTCGCAAAAGTCTTACTTCTCGTAGAGCATTCAGAATGTCAGCCTGGTCCATGGCGCGTCCGCCCTCCACAGTAGCCTTACCTACGAGCTTGTCAGCCCGCTCATTTCCTTGTACTCCCGCATGCCCTGGCACGAAGATGAAACTAATCTTTGCCAGCCGAGACCGCTCCAGAGACAGCAACCACTCTCTTCGGATCCACCCCGTCTCTATCCTCTTGAGCATGCTCATTGAGTCGCTAAGGAAACATGCCCTATTGAATGTCTGTGTCTCGAGCCATGTTATTGCTTTACTTACTGCCATGACTTCCATAGTCAGGATACTTGTGGTCTTAACAAAAGCACCAGATTCCTCCTTCACAGTTCTCCCTCCGGCCTGAACCGTAAAGGCCCATGAGCTTCTCACATGTGGGACGACCGACTCATCTGTGTAAATGACATCATCACCGTCTGATGCATGATAAGGCAGGCGTGATTGTGTGTATAGTGCAGAAGAACAGATAGACAATCATGGTCTGGTAAGATTGGTGCTGCGGGGACTGACCAGGAGGGATGAAAAAAAAATAATATGAAAATTTGAAAACAAATGTTCCTACTTACCTCATAATTCTGAGGTAAGCAGGAACATTTTTTTTCAAATTTTCATGTTCTTTTCATTGCTTTCATTTTTTTCCATCTTTTTATTCTTCTCGCCCTGTCGTCACGTTTTAATGTAGTCACAGGAGATCTCCGTGACTATATGTTGTGTTTTGTGAACGTGTTTGTTTGCTGATGAAGGCTAACCGCCGCAACGTCCTGTATGTGTCGTAATTCTGTTATGCAAAGCTAAACTACTTTGTGTCATTTTATATCGTTTACATTTTCACAGCTTTACCGCAGTTCCATCAAATTTTATTCATATCTCTAACAGTAGTGTTGAATATACGTAGCATTTGACAATTCTAATTTTTAATGTGTTATTAATCTCTTTAGATGTTAATGCTGATTTAATGCCGTTGATAGTTTTGTGGCCATTCCTATTCTCTTTTTTATTTCTATTTCACTTTTGCCATCATATGTTATTATATGTCTAAGATAGGAGAAACGTGTTACTTGTTCTAGTATCTGCCCGTTTACTGTGATGTTCATTGATCACCTTTCCTTTTCACTGCTAATTATAATAGTTTTTGTTTTTTGGATGTTAATATCTAAGCCACATTATGCACTATGCCTGTTTATTTGTCCAACTAGGTTTTGTAACTCTTGCTCACTTTCTGCTAGTAATACGGTATAAGATTGTTTATGATTCTTTCATTGATGTTAAGTCCAGGCAGTTCAACTTCTTTAAAAATCCTGTCTGTGTATAGGTTGAAGAGGCTTGGGGGCAGTACACATCCCTGCCGTGCTCCTCTTTTTATCTCTATAGGCGACGAATAGTTATTTCCGCACCTAATAGACTCACTTGTTCCCATTACAAGTTACTAATAAGTCTGATGTCCTTTCCGTCTAGTCCTGTATCTTGAAGGCACGTAATTAGTCGTTTATGTTGTACTCTATCAAAAGCTTTCTTGTAGTCTATAAAACAAACATATATACTTTTTTGAACTTCTGTATATTTTTTAGTTAACATCCTCAAACAGATAATTGCTTCTCTGGTGCCTTTCGCTGTCTTTGCGGAACCCAAATTGTTCCTCAGCTACTTCCTCGTCTATTTTATGTTGAATTCTTTCTTGTATGACCTTGAATAGTATCTTAGTTATGTGACTCATTAAGCTAATAGTTCTGTAATCCTCACAATCAACAGATCTTGGTTTCTTCGGTAGTGTGATAAAAATGGATGTTTTCATATCCTTGGGGATGTACTCAGTATTATATATATATATTCTTCTTCTTCTTCAGAGTTCCGAGCCATTGAGGTTCTTTGCTGCAGATACAATCCGTCTCCATTCGTCTCTCTGGTGGACCTTCTCTTGCCAGTCGTTGATTCCAAGTGCTTGTAGGTCTGTATATATATCATTACATAATTCTGTGATGGTTTCAATGCCAAAGCTGGATAAGGATTTTATTATCTCTGTTGTTATCTTGTCAGGACCTGCAGCCTTTCCTTCTTTCATCTTTTTAACAGCCTTTTATACTTCAGCCGTTAATATTTTTGGTCAATCTTGAACATTATACAATGTTGGTCTATGGCCCCTGTTCCCAGAATACGTCTTCTGTGTACTCTGTCCATCTTTTTATTATGTCAGTATTATTAATTATAATTTCTACATTTTTCCCTCTGATACAACCATTTCCTGTTATATGATTTTTCTTCTTTGTAAATCTTTTTATATGTTCATGTAATTATTTCGAGTTGTGTTTTTTTCCCAGATCCTCTATTTCTTTGCATTGTTTCTGCAACCACTCTTCTTTGGCAACTCTGCACATGTGACGTATTTTTATTATACTGCCATTATTGCATTACTGCTCATATAGATACAGTATTATTATTACAGTCACCTGTTTGCATATATCATACAACGTGTGTGTGTGTATGTTTGTGTGTGTGTGTGTGTGTGTGTGTGTGTGTGTGTGTGTGTTTGTGTGTGTATGAGTGTGAAATCAACTGGAAAAAGACAGGAGAAGGCAGAGAGGTACATTTACAGATGGTTTGGCCACATGGCATGGTCGAGACAAGAACACAGACCTGATCCACGACTCTGGTGATCTTGTAAGATGACGAAACATGCAGGTCCACGCTTATCGACATGGCACATGATGATGACAATGACATGTCTGTTATTTAGCACATGAACTTGACTCCTCGCGACCTCGGTTTCTCATAGAACGAGCCGGTATTTGACAAACGAATGGTATACCTGATCTGTTATCATTGGCACATTATCTCAGCCAAGTTTGTTTGGTGATTTATGTCACAAGATAAAGAGATTTCTCAGTAATCGTGACTGGGCTACGTCTACGATTTCGCAACATGTTCTAGTTTCGTGGACAATATGGCGCTGATACAAAAGTCGCAAACTCTATGCAAGAAATGTGCACCAGTCGTCACCTTCAACTTCTTAAAAAAAAAAAAAAACAAGTATCATCATTATTTCATGAAATCACGATTTTTTTGGTTCTAATTCCAGGTGTTTGAAGTTCTGATAGTCGTTTCCATTCAAGTCATTAAAAATCTAATGCAGGGAGTGAATCAACAAAAATGAAAATTAGAATCGATAAGCTTGACTAGACCACAATCACAAGTGACAAAATGGATGCTGTGGCTAAAGCTTTCCTCAGCACACAAACAACAAACACACACCGATACAACTACATGAACAACTTTGCATGAAAATATACATAAAGGTTACTCTTCTGTTTGCGTGTTATGGAAACGTGTATAGCAACGTTTACTGTCTAGGTGGAGGAACTGAGTCTAATACAACACACGGCACGTTGGCGTTGCGGTTAGGACACTACGCAGGCAATGGCATGAGCCCTGTCGAACGAGGTTTTCATGTAAGCTCACGACATTCGCTACGAGATGGAAAGACTAGTCACTTATTCCTCCGTGCACTCTGGAATACAAATTGTTGTATTCTAGAACGTCATGTGTGTATGTTCCTGTGTGTGTGTGTTTGTGTGTTCCTGTGTTTGTGTATTCCTGTGTTTGTGTGGGTGTGTATGGGGAGGAGGAGGGGATTAGTCAACATGTAAGTGGGGGACTCGGTGGTATAGTGCCTGGACATTGCCCTGCAGTGCAGTGGTCTCGGGTTCTCTCCCCGGCGGAACGGATTCGAATGTGTAATATTGACCCAAACTCCCAGGTCGACCCGTCTAAAGTGGGCACGGGAACATGTGGTGGGGAGTAGAGGCGGCCGCCGTGATGCAGACCTCTCCACTCACCGAGTGTCGACTGGTCTGCATAAATGTAGGCCTAGCATCGTATGCCCAGTGCGCCGTAAGGCGCGTAAAGGGATCCTGTATTTTGCTACTTTACTTACATACAGGTATCTTCTACTTTGTGACTTTATTTACATACTGGGATCATATACTTTGTGACTTTATTTACATACTGGGATCATATACTTTGTGACTTTACTTACATACTGGGATCATATACTTTGTGACTTTACTTACATACAGGTATCTTCTACATTGTGACTTTACTTACATACTGGGATCCTATACTTTATGACTTTACTTACATACAGGTATCTTCTACTTTGTGACTTTATTTACATACTGGGATCCTATACTTTATGACTTTACTTACATACAGGTATCTTCTACTTTGTGACTTTACTTACATACTGGGATCCTATACTTTATGACTTTACTTACATAAGGGATCCTATACTTTGTGACTTTACTTACATACAGGGATCCTATACTTTATGACTTTACTTACATACAGGGATCCTCTACTTTATGACTTTACTTACATACAGGTATCTTCTACTTTGTGACTTTACTTACATAAGGGATCCTCTACTTTGTTACTTTACTTACATACAGGTATCGTCTACTTTGTGACTTTACTTACATACAGGTATCTTCTACTTTGTGACTTTACTTACATACAGAGATCCTATACTTTGTGACTTTACTTACATACAGGGATCCTATACTTTGTGACTTTACTTACATACAGGGATCCTATACTTTGTGACTTTACTTACATACAGGGATCCTATACTTTATGACTTTACTTACATACAGGTATCTTCTACTTTGTGACTTTACTTACATACAGGGATCCTATACTTTGTGACTTTACTTACATACAGGGATCCTATACTTTGTGACTTTACTTACATACAGGGATCCTATACTTTATGACTTTACTTACATACATGTATCTTCTACTTTGTGACTTTACTTACATACAGGGATCCTATACTTTGTGACTTTAATTACATACAGGGATCCTATACTTTGTGACTTTACTTACATACAGGGATCCTCTACTTAGTTACTTTACTTACATACAGGTATCCTCTACTTTGTGACTTTACTTACATACTGGGATCCTATATTTTATGACTTTACTTACATAAGGGATCCTATATTTTGTCACTTTACTTACATACAGGGATCCTATACTTTGTGACTTTACTTACATAAGGGATCCTATACTTTGTGACTTTACTTACATACAGAGATCCTATACTTTGTGACTTTACTTACATACTGGGATCCTATACTTTGTGACTTTACTTACATACAGGGATCCTATACTTTGTGACTTTACTTACATACAGGGATCCTATACTTTGTGACTTTACTTACATACAGGGATCCTATACTTTGTGACTTTACTTACATACAGGGATCCTATACTTTGTGATTTTACTTACATACAGGGATCCTATACTTTGTGACTTTACTTACATACAGGGATCCTATACTTTGTGACTTTACTTACATACAGAGATCCTATACTTTGTGACTTTACTTACATACAGGTATCTTCTACTTTGTGACTTTACTTACATACTGGGATCCTATACTTTATGACTTTACTTACATAAGGGATCCTATACTTTGTGACTTTACTTACATACAGGGATCCTATACTTTGTGACTTTACTTACATACAGGGATCCTATACTTTATGACTTTACTTACATAAGGGATCCTCTACTTTATGACGTTACTTACATACAGGTATCTTCTACTTTGTGACTTTACTTACATAAGGGATCCTCTACTTTGTTACTTTACTTACATACAGGGATCCTCTACTTTGTGACTTTACTTACATACAGGTATCTTCTACTTTGTGACTTTACTTACATACAGGGATCCTATACTTTGTGACTTTACTTACATACAGGGATCCTCTACTTTGTGACTTTACTTACATACAGGTATCCTATACTTTGTGACTTTACTTACATACTGGGATCCTATAATTTATGACTTTACTTGCATAAGGGATCCTATACTTTATGACTTTACTTACATACTGGGATCCTATACTTTATGACTTTACTTGCATAAGGGATCCTATACTTTATGACTTTACTTACATAAGGGATCCTCTACTTTATGACTTTACTTACATACAGGTATCTTCTACTTTGTGACTTTACTTACATAAGGGATCCTCTACTTTGTTACTTTACTTACATACAGGGATCCTCTACTTTGTGACTTTACTTACATACAGGTATCTTCTACTTTGTGACTTTACTTACATACAGGTATCCTCTACTTTGTGACTTTACTAACATACAGGGATCCTCTACTTTGTTACTTTACTTACATACAGGGATCCACTACTTTGTTACTTTACTTACATACAGGTATCCTCTATTTTGTGACTTTACTTACATACAGGTATCTTCTACTTTGTGACTTTACTTACATACAGGGATCCTATACTTTGTGACTTTACTTACATACAGGGATCCTCTACTTTGTGACTTTACTTACATACAGGGATCCTCTACTTTGTGACTTTACTTACATACAGGTATCCTCTACTTTGTGACTTTACTTATATACAGGGATCCTATACTTTATGACTTTACTTACATACTGGTATCTTCTACTTTGTGACTTTACTTACATACAGGGATCCTCTACTTTGTTACTTTACTTACATACAGGGATCCACTACTTTGTTACTTTACTTACATATACGGATCCTCTACTTTGTTACTTTGCTTACATACACGGATCCTCTACTTTGTTACTTTGTTTACATAAGGGATCCTCTACTCTGTTACTTTACTTACATAAAAGTGTCCTTTTCATTTCACATGTTATCGGTATCCTACGCTTACTACGTCATAGCATAGAGTAATCGCATTGTTACATAAAAAACGTGATCACGAGGACTTGTTGCAGGTGATTAACTCTGTGCCTCTGTTGTGATGTTTGTTGCAGTCATAATCAGAGTTGAGTCGCGATAGTGTAGTTGCAAAATGCTGGCCTGCGTGCCCAGGGTCATGGTTCTTCTATCCGCATGGGATATTTAAAATTGAACTGGCTTCCATTTCGACCCAGCTTAAAATGGGTGCCTGGAAATATTTTCGAAATCAAAGGAGGTGGGCTTGATACAGATCACATGACACATCGAGCAACGATTGGTCTATAAAATGTGGGTCTAAAACCATATGTCCAATGTGCCTTAGCTGATTCAGTGCCGAACAATGGCGTGCAGTGGTTCTTTGATGCCCGGGGCCAACCCCTTGATTAGAAGCCCCTAAATTGTTCTTTCCCTAATTCATTCCTTCTCCCCTCCCACTGCACAGTGCTGCCCCCTCTCCCTAATTGGATGCCCCTCCCCCCGGCTGGATGCCCAGGGCCGTCGCACCCCCCTCTCTGCACGCCACTGGTGCCGAAGGATAATATATCGCCATATGTAACATCCCATTTGGACAGAAGGACGATACATCGAAATACTAGGACCATCGTGTCATTTATTTTGTTTCGTGGTATCTTTCGCAATTTCAGTGCTCAGTGAACAGAAATTTACATTATAAAACTTGTTCATTTGATTGTGTACCATGTTTAGTCCAAACCTACTGTTTGTTTGGCATTGACTTAATCAGCTAAGGCGTGGCGCCAACAAGGATACTGTACAACTTCTTACACTTTCAGAGAAAGTAACTCGCCGTATGCCAAGAGTGTCAACAGTTACCAGTGAAAATATTGCTGCCTCTTAGCATGTTGTGCCGCTGTGGAAATGTTGTTAATCACTAATGTTTTATTCTCAGATCAATAAAATGACCCGTTTAGTGTCCGTTCGTACCTTTTGGTTTCTGTTCTGTGTTATCAAATTCCCCCTTTTTTTTCTTGGACATCCATCTATTTCGCCGGTGATAGATGTCCTGGTTATCCTGAGTTGTCGTGGACAGGGCTGGCAGGGGGATCGGGTCTCGTATTGTTGTTGTACCAACCCATACACCGATGATGATGACAGCGAACGTAGGAATACGGACGGCTGACCGGGAAGACAACTTGACACTGCACTTGAGTTCTCTGCCTTTGCCTACATCGAGTCCTTATGAGGACTGGACATGACCGGGACCAGCCCCGGTGAGGACAACACAATAAACAACCAGCACTTTGGGCTAATGGAGAAAGAAACCAACAAACAAAAGACTGCGGAACCTAGTAGGTACGATTAAAAGACCTGTCTTCATCAGGACCACCATAAAACAATAAGGAAATTACCAAGCAGCACAAAAACCAACCTTATCCAACAACCAGAGGGGAAACAATAAAACCAGTTCGAATCAGGACTAACAGTACACACAACTATGGATCTCAACTCTAACCACCGCTGAGGAGGCAGGTTGAACGAGACCGAATCCGTGATTTTTGTTTTCAAAATGATAGATAGATAGATACCGATCGACTTCATTGCACCAGGTTTTATCCCATAAGGATCCGTCTCTTTTCACAGGGCGGCCTGCTGAAAACGTCACACATAGCAAGCACGAACTCCATAGCTCCTCAGGAGTCTCCGAGAAAGTTGCACTTGTGAACAGAATGTCGTAACCTGGAATCTAACCCACACCTTCGGAGCGAAAGGCAGCTGGTCAAAACACTACCCACTGTTCAATATCTAACCCAGGGGTCGATCCAGCTCAATGAAATGGGTACCAGGCAATTTTCATAAATGTGTGGGAATTGTCTGAGCAGCAAAGACAACGAGGAAGGTAACTGGCTCTTCCACCTCATACATCATATGTGGCCTAGAATATGTGAGTGCCTAACACTTCACTAGCCGACAATAGTATGTACTACAGACGGCCGTTACCTTTTTATTTAGAATCTGAGAGCTGAGGTAATGGCGTGGCCAGCACGCTTTCCAGCCGGTCATGGTTCAAACCCCTATAGCAGGTCCGCATGGCCGAATGGATAAGAAAGCGTATTCTTAAACATCCGGTGTGCTGATGCCGAGGTAAGCGGTTCAACCCCTACACCGGACAGCTGGACTGAAATGTTGACCTGTCGTCTTTGACTTAGTGACGTTAATTACAAGTACCTCTGAAGTCGGAGTGGCTTCGCCTGATGGCGAGGGACACTGTAAATAGGAAAAGCTAACCTTCACGCAAAATTCAACCCATCACTACTATAAATAGAGTGTATGGACTCTGCTTGAGTTCAAAGCGAGCGAGCGCAAAAAAATAAAAAAAAAAAACCAAACCAATAGAGATGGAGATGTTTTAACACTCACCTGGGTTCCCCCCCCCCCCCCCCCCCCCCCCCAGTCTGAAATTACTACCAGGAAATATTCTAGGAAGTAAAGGCGGTTCAGTACGTTACACTGACCACAACATATATCGAGCGCCGATTAGTCGATACAATCTGGAGATAGCACCACACCATATACCCAATAAGTTTCAAGTCGTTGAAAAGGGGTTTTCTACAGGGTGCATTTTTAATGGTTGCAGTGTTTGAAAATATTGCCGGTCCAAGTTTTGTATTTACTTATTATGTTGCATGAACTTTACAGAAGGTGAATACAAAACTTGCACTGGCAAGACTGCAGAGTCATTAAAAATACACTATATACTTGTTTAACGTGTAGACTGTGTCTCTGTTCTAGTGTGTCCTCTGATTTAATCTTTATTCCTGTGCCTCTCGGACTGTCTGTCTTTATTCGTTAACTTTGCTAGCCTCATATTTTAACAGGCCAATCTGCAATCGATATGTAATATGGTCAAGACCACGCCGGTCGACTTTATTTTCCAGAACGTATCTTGGTAACCATTGTAAGCTAGGATGATCTGGGTGCCAAACTCAATTAAAAACAAACAAACAACCAGCGACTCGAAGGAGATTCGAACATATGTTCACTTGGCCAGGGGGATTGCGTACTTGTTACTACTCAACTGCCTCTCCCCACCAAATCATTTTACGCGTAGATTATCTTTGAAAAAAATCCTGTTTACGTAACCTTCCGCGTATTGCATAAATAGTGCTAGCTCCATATTTTGTTTAGATTAATCGGCATTCGATGCATGATTTGCTTAATATAACACAGGCCGCCTTTAATTCCTCTGCCAATTCCGGTTACCCATTTTAGTAAAGGTCGATTATAATAAAATTGGGGTTTTGAATACATGACCACGTTGAATGAACGAACGAACGAACGAACGAACGAACGAACGAACGAACGAACGAACGAACGAACGAACAAATAAACTTTGTTTTAAACGGGTTAAGAATTGGGCACCCCGTCTGACATTCTGCCCTTCTTCTCTATTTCCTCTCATACATGATTTCATTCAACATCACTAATGAAGCTAATCTTAGACAACAAAAGAACAATAAGCATTAAAACGCATGAAAAATAATCAATAATACATGACTCACTGAGGCAATTTTTAACATGGGCATTATAAACACCTAAGGAAGTTGTTACGTACCATACACATGGGAATGTTTATTGGCTAGTTGTCATTTGAGATAATTTTCCATTATTATTGGTTTTTTAGGGGTGGGGGAGGGGGGAACTTGTAGTCTGTACCGAGGAAGTGTTCAAACAGCTTGCGACGGTATGTATAATGTTTGGTGGTGTCTTTGATTTCTTGTGGAAGATTGTTCCACAAATGAGCGGCAGAGTATGCTAAGCTTGTTTTATATAAGGCTATCCTAGGTGTAGGGACATTTAGCCGTTCGCTATGTCTTGCGTTATGTTTGAACAATGGCCAAAGGTAACTTGGAGCATTTTGAAATATGATTTTGTGCATCAGTTTAGCCTTACTAAAAAGTAGGCGTTTGTTGGGTGGCAGTAACTGAAGACGTTCATGTAGGTTAGAATTGTCGGTAAGCTTTTCACCATTAACTAAACGCACTGCCATTTTCTGGAGTGAATAAAGGCATTTTGTTATTGATTTGGAGCATCCATCCCAGATTGTGGAGCAATAATCAATATGTGTTTGTATGTGGGAAGTATAGAATATCTTTCTTTGGAGCAATAATCAATATGTGTTTGTATGTGGGAAGTATAGAATATCTTTCTTGTGCTTGTGTTTTCGTCTATGAAATGTTTAATTTTGGCAAGTTGGTATACTTTTTTTTGGCTATTTGTTTAACGAAAGAATGAACATGGGAATTAAAGGTTAGATTTTGATCAATAATAAGACTCAGTGTCATTGTCATGTGCTCGGTTACACTTTCTATAGGCGTGCTACAAATGAGCAGCTGAAGCGTTCTCTGTGAGTTTAGAGTGTGGAGTCTTTGTCTGGTTGCTATTAACATATATTTTGTTTTAGAAATGTTAATTTACATGCGGTTTGCATGGCTCTAGTTAACTACACTATTCATTTCCTGTTGCAGGAATGATTCTAGCACATTACAATCAATAGCGTTTGTATATACGATGGACGGTAGGCAAGCTATCTTATTCTGCTTCTTACATGCCATACCGTGTGGCATTGGTGATCATGTCTGCACACAACCTCCTATCTCTCTTGCTGCCAATAATTTCTGATACTGTCATTCCCCCATGCCGTGCTGTCAAACTGTCCATCATCTTCTCTCTTGGTCTTCCCCAGCCTCTCTTCCCTGCCAACCTTCCAGTTGTGACGACATATTCTAGCTTTCCTCTTCTAGTGACATACCCAAAGAATGTTGACTGTTTTCTTCTGATGCGAGTAACCAGTTCTCTCTGTGAGTTAACTTCTTTCAAGATATCTTCATTGCTTTACTAGCATACACCCAACGAGCCTATACACCAAATATTCTAATTATAAATAAACAAGAAGGGTAACGCAGGATATTACCTATTTCAACATATGTTCATCGGCTTGTTCAGCCATTGCCAGTAATAATATATAATTAAATCCCGCATACATCCCACAGCCGACATGTATTAGCTCTGATAATCATCATTATCATCATGTGCCATGCCGATAAACGTGGACGGTCATGTTTCGCCATCTCACACGATCATCTTCTTGTTTCGACGATGCCAAATGACCCAAATATTTACTCAATTGCCTTTCCCTTATTCTTTCCCCCTCAATCTTGCCATTTGTCATACAGTACTCTAATTTATTTCTTCTTAAAACATGTCCAAAGACGTTGATTGTCTAAGTCTAATTTTCCCCAGAAACAACATTTCGACTGCTGTTAGCAATATTTCAGCTTGTCTGCTCATTGTCCACTCTTTATATCCATACAAACGTACAGGTTCTATGTAGCAATTCAACTTTCTTTTCCTCGTTGCAATTAACATATTTTAATTGATCAATATGTTTACCATCTTGCAAAAAGCTACTTTCGCCATAGAGATTCTTGTTCTAATCTCTTCAAGGCAACTCCCATCAGATGCCATGACTGTCACCATCTGTTTGTTCAACCATTGCCAGTAATGATATATTAAATAAATCCCACACGCGTCCCGCAGCCAACATGTATCAGTTCTGATAATACGTACAGGTAAATGCTGATATAAATTCATTGTCAATAATTCCCCTGGCATAGCAGGATATTGCAATTAAACCTGAATTCTCAGTGGAAATCAATAGGAGACGGAAAGATAGTGAATCGATGGTGATTATATCAATCAATCAATCAATCGATCGATCATGTGCCATGCCGGAAAGCGTGGGCGGTCATGACTCGCAATTTCACTCGATCACTACAGTCGTGGATCAGCTCAGTGTTTCTGTCTCGACCATGCCACGTGGCCAAGCCATCCAGGTATTTACTTCTCTGTCTTCCCCTTGGTCTGTTCCCTTCGATCTTACCAGTTGTCACCAAGTTCTCCAATCCATTTCTTCTCATAACATGTCCAAAACATTTTGACTGCCTACGTCTAATTTCTCTAATCAGTTACGATTTTCATTTGTCTCCTGTAGTACTTGGTCATTAGTTTTTCTGTCTGTCAGTGGTATTCTTTGTATTTTCCTCAGAAACCACATTTCTGCAGCCATCAGATGTTTTTCAGCTTGACTGCTCATTGTGCAAGTTTTACATCAATACAAGAGAACAGGCTCTATGTAGCACATCAACACTCTTTTTCGCGTTTCAATTGATATCTTTTTATTGGTCAGTATGTTTTTCATCTTGCTTAAGGCTACTTTCGCCATGGCGATTCTTGTTCTAATCTCTACAAGGCATCTCCCATCAGATGTTATGACTGTTCCGAGATAATTGTACCGATTCACTTGTTGAAGAATATTCTCATTTACTTGTATATTACATTGTGGTATTTCGTTCTTCCTAGTGACAACCATAATCTGTGTCTTTTTACAATTTAATTCTAATCCCAGTTGTTCACTGTGTGCAACAACCGCATCTACTAATTGTTGCAGATCCTGCTCATTGTCTGCAATCAATACTGTATCATCTGCATATCTAATGTTATTGATGTTTCGTCCTCCAATGCTGATTCCATTTATATCTTCTACATTTCTGAAAATATTTTCACTGTATAGGGAAAAAAAGATCTGGAGACATTACACATCCCTGCCTAACACCTCTCTTAATAGGCTGATATTGTCCCACTTCATTATCATTCCTTATGGCAGCTTGTTGTTTCTAATATATGTTTTTTTATAAGTCTAATGTCTTTCCCATCAATTTGTAGATCTGAAAGCATATCTACCATGTTGACATGTCTTAGTCTATCGAAAGCCTTTGTGTAGTCAATAAAGCAAAGATGTATATCTTTGTTTATTTCTATAGAACGTCCAATAACTGAACGCAGCATTTACACAGCATTTACAGTACCCTTTCCTTCTACAAACCCACATTGTTCTTCCCCTATTTCAGGTTGCATTTTCTTCCTCACTCTTTGCATGATAATTCGTAGCAAAATCTTTGCAATGTGACTCATTATACTAATTGTTCTATGTTGATCACATTCCAACACTCCTGATTTCTTTGGGATTTCAATAAATTCGGAATTACATAATTCAAAGGGTATATCTCCAGTATCATATAATGTGTTCAGCAGTCTGGTGACTTGATCTATTCCATATTCTTCTAAAGCTTTAATCATTTCTGTTGTAATGTTATCTGAGCCGGGGGCCTTGCCAGCTTTCATATGTTTAATAAAATTTCGAACCTCCATCTTCAAAATTGCGGTCCTTCATTATTAAATCGAATATCATACTGTTCATCTCTGTTATCATCGTAAAGGTTTTTCACATAGCCTGACCAAACATGTAGAATAATCCATAATCATTTAGGGTGTTGCATAAAGCAGGTGTTTCCTACAATAATATCCCGCTCTTTAACCCACTCTACAAGTCTGTATCCTCTTTCATTTTTCTCTCCTAAACCATAGTTTCCTACTGTATATTTATCACCTTGATTTCCTACTTTTGCATTGAAGTCCCCTATTATGATGTTTATTTCTCAATTTTTATATTTCTTTAAAACAGACTCTATGTCATTATAATATTCTTCTACACTATCTTCACTGGATTCTCCTGTTCGGGCATATACTCGAATAACATTTATGTCAAAAGATCTGCCGCTTAATTTAACTAGTTGAACTCTGTCTGACACAGCCCAATATCCTTGAACAGAGCTTGATGTTTGCCGGTCCAAAATAAAGAAGGTAATTTGCCGTTGATTTCCTTCTTGGCAATGACCATACTGGCCGGGTGACCGTAGCCATTGTCTTGTGAAAGAGATATTCTGCCTACCGTCGCGAAACTTGAGACCATAACCAACAACTATCTGTCGGCTGTCCTCATAATTTCATCCACCACATGCCTTCCGTTGCTTCTTTTGAACATTTCCATTAAACGAATACGAAATAACACCACATAATCCACAGGAAAACACTAAAACAGCGTCGTCCCGAAGTATAAACGCGTCACGTCGTCGCCATTGTACCGGAAGTCGGAAGCCTTGTTATCTTAAAGTGAGTCTTCGTGGTAAATTGGTAAAGGCTCATGTCTTGTGCTGCGGAGGTCGTGGGTTCCTTTTCGGACACCATCATTCGGTTGACGAAATTTTTCAGCTACCCTGGGTGTCGTCACTGGAGTAATGGAGTTCGTGTGTGTTCTGTTCAGAACTTCCCACATGCCACTCTTCAGAAAAGGATTGAGCAATACAGGATAAAAAACCAAGTGCAGTGAAGGCGGTCATCTTGCTTTAAAAAAAAAAACGGACTCCTTTTTAAAAGAGAAAGTACAATTTCCCGGTCTATACGTCATCAAGGCATATTGGAATGCGGTATTATGTTCCTATTTTCGTTGACAGAGCAGAACAATCTGCTGCTTCCTTTACGTTCCCAGAGAAATTTCTATTTTCCATTGTTTGTGGCTGGGTCGGTAAGAGCATTGCTTTGCTGATCCGGCAGCTTCAACAGCTTGTCTTGTTCCATATGTATATACGGCCGCGCAGAAACCAATGGCAAACTACTGAGCGTAATCTTGCCTAAAAATCAACGACAGTGGTAAAATTCTGGTGGTGACAGCGATGTCCTGTAAAGGATATGCGAAAAAAAAAAATCAGCATCATGGCCGGTCTGCCTACTGAACGTAAAACTTGCCAAGACATCAACAACAGCTGAAAAATGCTGGAGTTGACTGCATTGTCCTGTAAAAGGATATGCGGAAAAAAATCAACATCATGAGCCATGCCGTTAAGCGTGGGCGATCATGATTCGCCATCTCACTCCATCACCAGTGTTCTTGTTCCGATTGTGCCATTTCGCCGAGATAACAGAATATTTTTATCTATGTCATCCACTAGCTCTTCTCGCATCAAGTTTGCCAGTCGCCACTAAGTTTTCACGCTGATTTATCCCCATAACATTCCCAACAAATCTTAGCAGTCTACACCTAATTACTCTAACGAATATGTGGGTTTCATTTACTTTTTGAAAAATTCTGCCTTTCCCCCATTACAGGATTTCTCGATAATGGCTTTGACTGCTATAATTTTCTTGGCGGCTGTAGAGAAGGTAGTCTGCCATTTCTTTCCTTATTGGCAGTTACCATACTGGTCGGTGACCGTTGCCTCTATAAAGAGATCATCTGCTATGGCGCTTTTGTTGAGACCACAAGTAGCTTGACTATGGAAGTCATGGCAGTAAGTAAAGCAATAACATCGCTCGAGACACAGACATTCACTAGGACATGTGTCCTTAGCGACTCAATGAGCAAGCTCAAGAGGATAGTGACGGAATTGATCCGAAGAGAGTGGTTGCTGTCTCTGGAGCGGTCTCGGCTGGCAAAGATTAGTTTCATCTTCGTGCCAGGGCATGCGGGAGTACAAGGAAATGAGCGAGCTGAGAAGCTCGCAGGTAAGGATAATGTGGAGGGCGGAGGCGCCATGGACCAGGCTGACATTCCTGACTGCGCTACGAGAAGTAAGACATTTGCTAGAACCAAGTGATGACTGCAAATCTATAACCATCGTCAGTCTGCGAGAACAGCAAATTAAAAGGGGTGTGGCCAAACAAGAACACTACATAGGAAGGCAAAGAAGATTGATCAACTGGTGTCGTTAGCCGCTACACGCTGCGGGATTTGCGGAGGAGGGGGTATGGGGAACCTATGGACTGAATGGTTCGATGTGCAATGAGGATGATCTGTCGACTAACTAACTAAAGAGATCATCTTCTCTGCTTACCATCACAAACTGGAAACTACAAACATCAACCCCTTGTCGGCTGATCTCAGGCTTATTCTGTCATCTGCTCTCATGGTGTTATTTTTAACTGTTTGAAGGTTAAACGGGTATTCCACCCTGCTGTATTTTTTTTTTTAATATAAAGGGAACCTTATTTAGGCAGGCATAATGAAATGATGCTTCCAGCGCCTATTATACATAAACATGATGAAATGAGATGACAGTAGCAAAGCTGTGAAGTCTTTGCTCTGCACACGCTTGTGATCATGTAAGTACTTGCAGCTATTTTCCATGTTATTAGAAATATGACTGATTTCTTTCTTTCTTTCTTTCTTTCTTTCTTTCTTTCTTTCTTTCTTTCTTTCTTTCTTTCTTTCTTTCTTTCTTTCTTTCTTTCTTTCTTTCTTTCTTTCCGACCGTCTGTCCGTCCGTCCGTACGTCCGCCCATCCGTCACCCTCTGTGAACTCATGCAACATAAAAGGTAGATACAGCATTTAGAGCGGCAATATTATTAAAAAAAACCAGTCATTAAAAATACACCCTGTATTTACCTACACTGGACATGTAGGGTCTCTTGTACTGGAGCCATTCTATGTGGAGTTTGGTAAATCTGAGGCGCGTTTGAGTCACTTCAACTGCACGTTATACTGAGTCAATGTTATGTATATTAGCAATACAGACGCGGAGTAAATGACTGAATGCACAATTGAATAGAAAAACAGGGCTGACATCACGTTCACAGGAGACACTACCAACATTATATAAATAAACGTACCAACATATTATTTTAACAAACGAACAAATTATTGTGTTTGAGTGTTGTATTTATAAATACTCAATATTCAACAAATAATAACGGTATTTATGTTGTGGTGATCCTGCACCAGAGAAGGAAACGTGAACAAGATGAACAAAGTGTCACAACCAAGATCGTTAAATGGTAAATAATTTTGAGGCCAACTCTTAGAATTCGAAATATCAAACTATATTTTCCTGTACCGACACCAGCATGTGAGTCATGCCATTGTGTGCTCAGTTTCCACAAGAATATGTCTACGAATAAGGATACTTATAGTTCCAGTGGTCAGTTGGTTTCATTCTAGTCCGTCCTCTACCGCAACCCTTCCTGCTAGTGTCAAAGTGAATCCCCGATTTCTTCAATGGTAGCTGCATGTTGTCATAGATTTGCCATTATTTACATACAGTGTCGTGTCTCCCTTGCTCAAAGACAGTTTATCTGCTTGAGATGCCCTGGGGATAGCCAATCAGCTCTTGCATTGCCACATACACTGGCATGGCTCGAACAGTGGCGCCACTTCGGCTCTTGTGAGTGTGATCACTATGTGTGTGTCAAGTGTTTATTCCAGAAATATCTACACTGAACTTTCCACAGCTTTAATGGACAGTAAGTTATGATGAAGTTCAGAGCTGTGGTGACTGCTTCAATCTCCATTGTCATACTGGATGCCGTGCTTAAATATGTTTTTTTGCAACAATGATCTTGTCCCTCCTTCAATCTATGAAACCCCATACTGATCTCCTACTTCGCAGAAGTTGATGTGGCACGGAATTCAACCTAAATATATCAACAGCTATTTACGAGATCTTGTATCCATTACTTTTACTGCAGGTTTAGAAAGATATAGTCATTAAACTATTTGGCTTTATGGAGGCACCTCCAAATTGGATTACTTTATTTATACATAGCTTCTCAGTGTTATTTATTTATTTATTTGTTATAAGTGATAATAAAGTCCAAACATGAGTCTTGTGTTGTCTCAAAACGTATGAACATACAATGTATGAACGCTGGTGGAATGGAAGCAATTGCATAGGCCCTTGAGGTGTCAGGAATTTACAGTTTTTCCCCTAGCAAAACATCCATGGTCTCCATCTTCATCTAGGGAATAATACATAGATTCTCCAAATTCTTTGTCTTCTAGGGAGTAACAGTTTGATTGTCTAGGAGGCGCGCTATTAACTCCTAGAGGGCATGGCGGTTTTTTTTTAATTTTAATTTTTGGTGCAGGATTTTCACCCTTCTTCAGGTGACATTAAAATTACAGCTTTAGGATAGATTATTTCCAGTTATTTTCAAAAGTACATGCCCATGAAAATAAAGTATAATTGGGATTAAAACAGTGTGGTGTTTGACTCTACCAAATCCACCCCTCCCCATATATATGGACACACACACACACACACACACACACATACGCACGCGCTCCCGCACACACACCTCTTACTTGCAGGATCTAACTTATCTTTGTATATCATTTTATATTGCCATATCTTGCTGTAGTCAAGATCTTTCTTATTCATTGTAACCCCCGAAAACTAGCCTTCCGTTGAAGTGTTAATTAAATGCATTGTGAATTAGTGAGTATTTATTTAAACTTAAACCTATGTGTTGTGTAGACCTATGCTTTTTTTGGTCATTCAGAAATGTCAGTGTGCAGTTCTTAAATAATAAATAAATACAATTTTATTTGAGTGCCTTTTCCCAATCTGTAGTGAACCGTTTTGTATTTCTATGGAGAGTCGTCCTTGACCTTGAAAATGTAAACGACGCCATTGTTGTCGAAAGAATAGTTTGGTACGACTGTTCTGGATACAGTTTCCCATTTCTTTTCTTGCTCCAGTTGTTTCATCAGCGGTTCCAGTCTGTCTTTGTACTCTTGGACAGTGTCCAGGTAGGCTTCTCGCATAGCGATGATGACTAGGCCACCTGCCAGGGATAGGCGAAACAATTTTAAACCATCCACTAATTATTTGTTAAATACTAGTAAGTAATAAGTATAAAGTGTATATTATAAACAAACCAATATAAATTGGTGACTAGTTTACAGACAGGTTGGTAGTTACACTGACAGACAGATTTCTAAACAGACAAGTAGATAGACAGCCACATGCAAGACAGACAGATTAGACAAAAACAGACAGACATACCCACCCACACACACACACACTCACTCTCCCACACAGACACACACACACACACACACACACACACATATATATATATATATATATATATATATATATATATATATATATGGGGGGGGGGGGGGGGGCTGGGTTCTAGCCCTTGTGAGGACCGGGATTTTTTCACGTGAACTTCTAGTAATAAAATTTCCTCTGGTCTCTGGGTAGTTTGATCGGACGCCCGTGTGTATTTTATGCGCACGTAAAAAAATCCCTTGGCAGTTGGAAATCGAGGAAAGAGTAGCCTAACGGCGCTGCCTGGGCAAAATTTCGAATTAAAAATCTACCCAAAGTTTTTTAGGATCCTCGTCAGTGCTACGGAGTTCGTGCACTGAGCTGAGTTTCTCCAGACTCAGGTTTGAGTTAGGAGGAGAACGGAGCACTTATGGGTTATACCCGTGTGCCGTGGTGTTGATCCATCGACTAAAATATATATATATCACTTTTCCGTCTTGACAGACGATGGTTTGATGGTTTGGTATATTGTGCTTCAAAAAGGCTTAATAACTACGACCCATGGCGGTGGCGAGTGTGGCTGATAAGGCCAATTCATGCTGTAAATGTTTTTCCACAGTGGATGCATGTGAAAACAGGGTCATTTCCACCATCATGTACCATCTTACGTCTCTCACGCTCTGTGTGTGCTTTATCTGCAATCTTTTTCTCCTTTGTCTTTATTCCATTTCTCATAGTTACCCTCCAAGCAACACTTTCAGCGGCGACTTGCTCCCAATGTGCATTATCAATGCCTGTATCAATCATGCCCCGCTTACACACATCTTTGTATCGTAGTAGAGGCCGACCCTGAGATCTCCTACCCATTTGTAATTCACCAAAAAAGATGTCCTTTGGTATTATACCATCATCCATCCTCCTAACGTGTCCTATCCATCTAAGTCTACGAAGACTGAGCATGGAACACATCGTCACACAACCTGATCTTTCCAATACTTCAGTATTTGTGATTATTTATATATATATATGTGATTTATATATATATATGTGATTATTTATATATATATATATATATATATATATATATATATATATATATATATATATATATATATATATATATATATATATATATATTCTAGTCAGGTCTTAGTCAGATATGACTGAGCTACCGTATAACAGTAGACGGTACTACCTGGTTTCTGTTAGCGCCGAACGTTGGGCGGCGCTTACCAAACCCGACACCCCACATTGTGCCAACGGCTTCGGGCGGAAGAGCGCAATTGGGAGGGTACAAGCCTTACCCTGGTGCGAGGAAATGCAAGCTAAAGACAAAATTGTCATGGCAGGGCAGACCAGGCCCTAAGCCTTGGTTGGCGACTGGTCTAGGATCGAAGCTCCGACAGGCGGACAGTTAGAGCATTGCTTTGCTGATCCGGCAGCTTCTGCAGCTTGTCTTGTTCCAGATGTAGGGGTGTTACCTTTCCTCTGGAGTGAACTAGGCAGGCCGAGAGAGGGATCATGCTGCATGGGCAACACATGATCTCTATATTTTAGCCCAGGCTTTGTGCTATGGAGAGGCAATAACTCCATCCCTGGTCTTAACTGGTCTCGGAATCAAAGCGGGAGGCAACTGTTACGGGTTATAAGTCCTTGTCAGTTGGCGTAGACATGGGGCGCCACGCGTTGCCTCTGACGGTGGGAGACACCTATAGGTGTCACTGATCAGCTACCGCCCGCCTCAAGCTGGGCAGCCCCCAGCCAATTGGGTGCTGATCCGCCACAGCCTGCCTGCTTCAATGGGTGCTTGGGGCTAGGACAAAATCTGAATCGCAGGCTGTAAAACCAATGCACCAGGTACAAACAAAAATAAAAATAGAAACCTCAAGCTACGGCTTGCAACCTGGAACGTGAGAACCATGTGTCCAGGATTTTCCACTGACTTGACCAATATTGACGATGTGAGAAAAACGGCTGTGATTGATGCCGAACTCAATCGTCTTAACATTGATATTGCTGGCCTGCAGGAGACTCGCCTCGCTGAGGAAGGGTCACTCAGGGAAAACAACTACACCTTTTTCTGGAAGGGTAGAGGGCAGGCAGAAAAAAGACAACACGGTGTGGGCTTTGCAGTGAAGAATTCGCTACTTGGAATGATTGAAATTCCAGCAGGAGGAAATGAAAGACTATTATCCCTGCGCTTGGCAACCTCTTGTGGGTTTGCCACCATTATTACTGCATATGCACCGACACTCGATTCCTCTGATGATGTGAAGGATTTGTTCTATGAGGAGTTAGACTCCGTGATCAAGGCAGTTCCAAAATCTGACTACATTTATATGCTCGGTGATTTCAATGCTCGTGTGGGCAAGGACTCGAGTTCATGGCCAGTGTCCCTTGGAAAATACAACATCGGTCGCATGAATGAAAATGGGCAAAGGCTGCTGGAGCATTGCACCAGTAATGACCTATGTATTACAAACTCTTTTTTTAAAACAAAAGAGATGCATAAGGTCACATGGAAACATCCAAGATCCGGCCATTGGCACCAGCTGGACTTCATCATCACACGGAGACAACATCTGAACCATATATCATTGACTCGTAGTTACCACAGTGCTGACTGTGATACAGATCATTCTTTGGTTGTTGCAAGAGTTAGACTGAGACCAAAGAGAATCTACACAGCTAAACACAAATCTAGCCCCAGGATTAATATTATTAACACTCATGATCCTGAAAAGTGCTTTCAGTTTCAACAGCAACTTGAAGACGCTTTCACTGATACACCAGAAAATTGTACAGTAAATGAAAAGTGGGGTCAAATTAAGGAAACTCTTTATAAAACTGCCGTAGGGGTTTACGGCACTGTGGATCATAAGAGGCAGGACTGGTTTGCGGCCAACAGCGAGACTCTGCAGCCCTTGATTGATAAGAAGAAGAAAGCTCTCTTAAGAAACAAGGAAAGACCAACGCGTAACACTCTGAGTGAGCTAAGGCAAGCTAGGAAGGATGTGCAAAAGGCTGCCAGGCAGTGTGCAAATGATTATTGGATCAAGTTATGTGAGTCCATTCAAATCGCAAGTGATAAGGGAGACATAAGAAGCATGTATGAAGGAATAAAGAAAGCCTGTGGTCCAGTGATCAAAAGAAGTGCACCGCTGAAAACCTTGACTGGAGAAGTCATCACTGATAAGAAACAGCAGATGGACAGATGGGTAGAGCACTATTTGGAGCTTTACTCAAGTGAGACCAAACTAGCGGATGATGCCCTCAACGCCATAGAGGCCCTGCCAACTCTTGACCACCTGGACACACTTCCCACCATAACAGAAGTTAAGTGTGCTATAAATGAACTTGCATCTGGCAAGGCTCCAGGTAAGGATGGGATTCCAATAGAGGTTATCAGGAGTGGGCAAGACACACTCACTCTACAGATCCACCAGCTAATAGAGCTATGCTGGCGTGAAGGACAAGTCCCACAGGATTTTAAAGATTCAAACATCATAACGCTGTACAAGAACAAGGGTGATCGGAGCGACTGTAACAACTATAGGGGTATCTCACTTCTGTGTATTGTTGGGAAAGTATTTGCCAGGATTGTTCTGCGCAGACTTCACGTCCTAGGAGATCAAGTCTACCCCGAATCACAGTGTGGCTTTCGACAGAACCGGTCTACCACTGATATGATATTCTCATTGCGACAAATGCAAGAAAAATGCCGTGAACAGAATCAACCACTGTTTATTGCCTTCATCGACCTCACAAAGGCATTTGATTTGGTCAGTCGTGAGGGTCTGTTCAAGGCACTAAAGAAGATTGGCTGCCCACCAACTCTTCTGTCCATTGTGGAATCGTTCCACACAGGCATGAAGGGTACAATCAAGTTTGATGGTGCAACTTCTGAAGAATTTGAAATCAAGAGTGGAGTTAAGCAAGGTTGTGTACTAGCTCCCACCCTCTTTGGAATATACTTTTCACTTCTACTGAAATATGCATTTCGTGATCAGGATGGTGGTATATACATTCACTCACGCTCAGATGGCGGCCTCTACAATGCTCAGAGATTGAAGGCTAAGACCAAAATTAGGAGGGTACTGATCAGAGAGTTGCTTTTTGCAGATGATGCTGCAGTTACGACCCACTCTGAGGAAGAATTGCAATGTATACTATCTGCATTCTCCAATGCTTGTTCTGAATTTGGTTTAACAATTAGCAAAAAGAAGACACAGATTATGTCACAAGGTGCACATGAGGTACCATCAATCTTTATTGACGACGCCGAACTAGAGATAGTAGACCATTTTACATATCTAGGATCAGTGGTAAATAGCAAATTATCCCTAGATCAGGAAATCAACATCCGGATTGGTAAGGCAGCAACAACAATGAACAGGTTAAGAAAAAGAGTCTGGGAGAACAGGAAGCTTACTGCCAAAACAAAAGTCCTTGTCTATCAAGCCTGTGTCCTTAGTACTCTTCTCTATGGCAGTGAAACCTGGACAACTTACTCACACCAAGAGAACAATTTAAACAGCTTTCATATGCGGTGTCTGCGAAGAATTCTTGGTATTAAGTGGCAAGACAAAATCACAAATACTGAAGTATTGGAAAGATCAGGTTGTGTGACAGTTTATTCCATGCTCAGTCTTCGTAGACTTAGATGGATAGGACATGTTAGGAGGATGGATGATGGTAGAATACCAAAGGATATCTTTTTTGGTGAATTACAGACGGGTAGGAGATCTCAGGGTCGGCCTCTACTACGATACAAGGATGTGTGTAAGCGCGACATGATTGATACAGGCATTGATAATGCACATTGGGAGCAAGTCGCCGCTGAACGTGTTGCATGGAGGGCAAATATCAGAAATGGAATAAAGTCAAAGGAGAAAATTATTGCAGAAAAGTCACACACCAAGCGTTTGAGACGTAAGATGGTGCATGATGGTGGAAATGACCACGTGTTCACATGCACCCACTGTGAACGGACATTTACAGCGCAAATTGGCCTTATCAGTCACACTCGCTACCGCCATAGTTAAAAGTTATTATGCCTTTTTAGAGCACAAACTATCGTCTGTCAAGACGGCAAGGTGCCAATGTGTGTATGTGTAATATATATATATATATATATATATATATATATATATATATATATATGGCGCAGGAGAATTAGAAGTGGTTCGATTCGCGCCAGTGACTTATGAGAGTATGGAGCCGGTCGCTCAGAAAGTCGTGGCGTGCTGATGAGCGTAATCTAGCCTAGAAATCAATATACAGCTGAAAGATGCTGGTGTTGACCGCAATATCCTGAAACAGGATGGAAACGCGGAATATATATATATATATATATATATATATATATATATATATATATATATATATATATATATATATATATATATATATATATGTATATATATATATATATATATATATATATATATATATATATATATATAACACTTGGTATCTAATACAGGATGCTTGGCGAATTGCATGAAAACATTTATTAAAGAAGTCGCCAAGACATACAACATATCAATGTCGCAACGTTTCGATAGAGAAATGAAGGACACTCGTGACTTCGTCATTTACACGCCGGTGACAGGCCCGACGGTTCTGAAACTATGGAAACCTTGAGATGATGTCTACACTTCTAACTCACCTGGCTTTACCACACGAATGAGTTCATGCAAACCGCTACATGGAATGTGTCCCTCCCCCATGCCTCCACTTATAATAGCCAAGTCATAGTAATCTGCGGAAAAAGAACACATATTTTGATCATCTATCATTAATCAATTGTTGCGCCGATGTAGGCTGTGACCACAGTGTCTATTCTGTTACTTGTGGTTATGTTGTAGGAAAGCTTACTAAGCCTACTTCTTGTCCATGTATTCGCATTATCAAGAAAGTGTAGTCTCACATTGCAGGTTGGCTGCAATGTCTCCAGAAGATTGGCTGCAATGTCTCCAGAAGATTGGCTGCAATGTCTCCAGAAGATTGGCTGCAATGTCTCCAGAAGATTGGCTGCAATGTCTCCAGAAGATTGGCTGCAATTTCGCCAGCAGATTGTCTGCAATTTCGCCAGCAAATTGATCAGTGTGTCCCGCAGATTGACAACAATGTCTCGAGCAAATTGACCGCAATGTCTCCAGCAGATTGACCACAATGTCTCCAGCAAATTGACCACAATGTTGATCACAATTTTTCCAGAAAATTTACCACAATAACTCTAGCAGATTGACCACAATGTCTCCAGCAGATTTACAATAATGTCTCCACGTCTTTCTGTCTCTCGCTGTGGTTGTAGTAACGACAAATCGCGGTTCGTCTATCTCTTAATGTTATTTCCTCATCTGTATCGTTGAGTTTCGCGCTGTTATTTTGGTCCGCACTTTCAGTTAAATGTATTGAGAAGAGAGGTCTTCGATCTTGAGCCCAGTGTGTCGACTGGACTGGGCTGAATTTTTGTTTGGAAAGTATAAAAAAGTAAAGGCGGTACCATAGCAGTTACTGCAGATGGGGTTTGAAATGGTAGGCCTTAATATATTCTAGACCAGTGGTTCTCAACCGTTAGGGAACCCTCCCCACTCCCCCAGGGGAATATTAGGGTTTCCGGGGGGGGGGGGGGGGAGATTAAGATTATTTCAAGATCTCGATAATACAAGAACCGATTACTTGATATTCTTTTTTCCTCCATACTTTACGGTTCTGTACTTCTCGCCCTTCTGAAATTCGTTTTATAACGTAAGTAAAGCCGCAAATAACCTTTATTGTAGACGTCTAGCCTTGTTCTACTATGTGTTATTACATTTAGCTTCCATCTTTACGTATACTGTGTAGGGGTGGGGGTGGGGGAAATTTATAGGGAGGAAATAGGAAAGGGGGAAATGGCATTCTGGACATATGGTGAAGGAGTGCATGGGCCAAAAAAGGTTGAGAACCACTGTTCTAGACAGTAGCATACGAGGAGGGAAGCCTGAGTGCTAATGAATACCTATAAACATATTCACTAGATAAATAGAATAGATAGAATAAATAGACAAGAATGCCACGCACAGCCAGTACCAGCTAGTTTGTTCCAATGCAGCATTTAAACCCCGAGATTTTCGCTTCACGTTTTCCAGCGCTTCTAAACGAGCACAAATCAATATCTCCCACATGCCAGGCTTCTATTGTTTCAATATTCCAGGTATTTCAACATGATGTCGTATTACCGATTGTTTCACTTGGTCGCAACTGCCGCCTTCTCTTCTTTAGAGTGCCCTCAGGCTCGCCTGGCAAAATAGTCTTGACATTACCAGTAAAGCAGTCGTCATTCAGGATAAACGTCAGCCGTTAAGAACAACGGAAACAGTAAGTCTTTGTGTTCGGAGAAAAGGTCAATTCTGACAAGGTCATCCAAATCAATTTCTACGCTCCCGCTCCTTTATTTGTAGCGTGTGGAATACGTTGCTTACATATTATTATAATATTTCTCGAAGTAGTTTCCTGCTATGAGACTATGATGTAATAGCGCCAGCATAATTTCTAGTCCTGAATGCACGGCGAAATAGATGGCCAATCTCTCTCTCACTTTGGCAAGCGACAAGCCCAGGCGAAGAACCCGTGTCCGACCGTACTCGGGACATTACCAGCGCAATTCGCTATCAACTACACTAGTGGATATGTAGTTTTTTATCTGTAAACTTCTAGAAAAGACAGATGTATCATTTACACAATCTCCTTGGATTTCAGTACACGTTGCCAATCTGCCAACAAGTCTCGCATTCCCTTACGAGGTGAGTGTAAAAAAAAAAAAATAACAACCGACATCACAGCGCTCGGGACAATCCCATACGTGCTCCGGCATCACCTTCAACAGCCAGAGAAGTGTTCAAATACTAATGGTTCGCATTCACTTATTTAACAGTTTTATGCTGAGCTTCGAGCCACGAATGCACTGCTCTTCATTTCTTCATGAGAGATTATTCTTCGTCCCCAAAGGACTGCTTTCAGAAGAAACATATATCATTATACAAAGTGCTGAAGGCGCTCGTATCTCTGCAAATATCTCGGGCCTTTGTGCTCTGGATCAATTCTATTGATGGAATTCCTCCATGAATTTATCTTAGAGACTATCATGCATCATTTCCCTCAGTGTTCCACCGCCTCTTCTGCCGCTGATATTTTAAGTCGTAGCGATGTTCTCCAATGTCTGTCTTCTCATTATATAATCAAATTCCATTATTTGTCTCTTTTATACAGTTGTGTATCATTATGATCCAGTGCCTTGCCGGTTGGCGTGGGCGATCATGCCTCTCTACAAATTGCGATCTCGGACGGCATGGATCAGTTCGTGTGTTGACTCCGTCTGTGCCATGACACAAGACTGTCAAGAATCCTCTCACGCTGTCTCCCTCTATCTCTCTTTCCGCAAATCTCTTCAGTTGTTACAACATATTCCTGTGTTTGCTTTGTGGCCAAAAAAAAAAAAAAAAACGAAAACAGCCTTTTTCTGATGTTTGTGGTAAGTTGCCTTTGCGATTGAGTCTCACTCGAAATGTCAAAATTGCTCATCCTGGCTGTCTAATTAAGTTAGTTGTATATAATGTTTTACTCTCATCACGTTCTTCCAGGCAACAATATTTAGTTACTATGGCTGTCCAAAGGTATTCGCAACATTCGTCTCAGCAAACATCTCATCTGTCTTCAAGCTCTTCCCATATGATATATTTTTGGGCATTCTCTAGGCCTTTTGTCCTGGATTTTGCCTTTCGGTGATTGTCAAACGTTGATCACAGTTCCACATGTTGTGGCAAACCAAAGGCATAATTACTGAGATGATAAAATCCGGACTACTCACTGGATGAACTGGGGGATTACTACGATATGTCGAAGACTGAGTGAATGAAATGTGAAGGTAGAGATAATGAAAACATGAATGAGAAATGAATGAGAAATGAATGAGGAATGAATATGGAGCGACAAAGAAATGAATGATACTTTGACGAGGAGTGAATGAGCAGTGACCTAATTGAAAGAGAAGTGACCTGAAGTGGAAAATGAGGAGTGATACGAGTGAATAAGAAGAAAAGAAAGGATGAATAAACCGTGGATATTGATAGTAGGAGGAGTAAATAAAGAGAAAAAAAAAGAGTGAATGATGTTTAGATAATGAAAAAGCAAGGCGTCTGTAGCATGATGGAACGGAATCCCCATTTCCAGTCCGACACATTTCATAATTATACTTTGAGTCTTAACAGGGACCATCCCAAAATAAGGGCTATTCTTAGATCGAAGGTTCCAGAATGAGTTGGGGGAGGCGGCGGTATGCACTTGTCTTTTGATTGGTTCATAAATAATGAGCCCACGCTATTCCTGGGCCATATTTTAAAATCTAATTAGTAGGAGCGGGAATTTCACCAGGAGCGGTCACTAGTGTGATGTGATGACCCAACAATGCCCTTGTAGATTCAATATATTGTTCTCTGGACAACAGGTACCACTTTAAAACATACTTTAATGTTGTGGCTAAACCTAATGTACGAAAGAGAAGAATGTATGAGTATTTTATGAATAAAATGTGAAAGTGGAAAACCTAACTTCTGTGCGCCAGAATTCTGAATATTGCTTCTTCCACCTTGACATGTCTTTCACGCTGTATACTCCAAGTGCATATCAATCCCTTGTTGTGACTGGTTGCGTATGCTTGAGGCATGTAGTACACTCATGCAGATTCGCAAACCAAAACCCCTTGTGCATTCTACATGCCTAGGATGACTTATTCTTAAAATCAACTGTACCTTTGCTCTCGTGCGAGTTAACAGATGGCAGTCTGAATGGGAATGAGTGATGAAACATGTACACGTTCCTTTGTAAAACGCTGAGATTGATGGAGTGAGTGAGTTGGTGATTTAATAAATAGCCTCTCACATCTAGTGGAAGGAAAGATGCTTCAAATATCCATATGTAAACAGGACGGTGATGGCACGCCAGAATTGCTAAGTCCATGTGATGCCTGGTTGCTATAAACTCAAGAGAATTACTATAATTTCTCTTTGAAGTATTACACTGTTACCTCTACTGTTGGATGGTTCATATAAACTAGTTCCTCAGAGAACCATAGGTGTGTGAACCTGTGTTTTAGTTGGCTGAATATAATGTATGGCTCATGCAAACTTACAAGGACTAAACATGTTTTCCACATATGTGCTTGGTGCATATGTGAACCATTGCTATGCAATTGAGCTTCTGTTACCTACTGTGGACATTACTCAGTGGGGAAAGAGCACATGATGATGATGATGTATCTGTGAGACAAGTCTGGTGAAAAAGGGGTGAGGTCTGGCATTGCTGTGTGAATATGAAATAAGACATTCATGCACCAACATCACAGCCATAGGAATGGATGTCTGGTCTGCTAATTTGGTAAATGCCATTAGTTAATACATAATGCATATTGCAGTTGTAAATGCCTATTTTCCATTTCCCTTCACAATGCCTGTCCCATGTTGCTATGTCACAATGATTGCTGTACTGTGTCTGGTCCTCCTTGTGCCCAGGTCTACTGTGGTTCAAACATGGTGGAACTTAGACCACATAAATGCTTGTAATTGTGTTAAGCTACCCTGTCTCAGCATATGGTCTTGTGATTACCACAGTACATCAGAGTGAAATTCACTACATCATCAACCTTAACCTTCCCCATCTCCATCTGTGTATGTTAATGTATGATAACATCATCTTTTAACACATGTGAAGAGATGTTGTGCCATTCTATATATCCACAGAGAACAGGAGGATGGAGGAGAGGCATCCATATATCATCTGGGAAAACTAACCAGTAGTCCCAGAATCCAGAACCAACTCTCTATAAGTGAAATCTTCTAGAACCCACAATATGGGAATTTCCTAGAGACTTTCAGCTCAGCTCTCAAACAGCTGGATATAAAAGAAAGAGAGAAAAACAGTTCTGAAGACTTCAATAATAAGAAGTACAGTGATCATTAATCAAATATCATCTGAGAATGAAAACAACAAGTCTGGTTGTTAACCCCATTCAAGACAACTTGTGAAATGACTGGTGCAATGAATGTTTAGCTAGGACTTATCTTGGTTAATCTCCAGCCTGGTACTCACACAGTGTTGAAGAATGTGACTTGAAGTGTAGGTGAGATTGGACTGACTGAGGGGCTGCAGTATATTGGAATTTGTTCCTATCTCTGGGTTTCTTCAGCAAGTCATGTTTTGCATGTACCGAGTATACATCTCCCAATGTCAGGAGAGTGTTATCCTCAACTTTTGAAGTATCCCAGTATCAGCATTCACAGACAGTCTGGTCAACAGGGAGAGACAGTCTCATATCATCCTGCCAAATCTTGTCTTCAAGAGGAATGAATCTGCCATGAAGATTATTTTGGGAAAGCTGCTAACTGGAGCTAGTCCAACATCCATGCTGATGATAAAAGGATTCAACAGACCCAGAACAGTAGTTTCTTCCTTGAGTTGCCCATGGATAGGATTTCTTAAATTCCCAAGAGACATGAGATGAGGATAGAGATAGATACTGTAAACAGAATGGTGTAGTGGTACTTAGAGAGGAGAGGTGGATAGGAGTTATTAGTTGGTGGAGTAAGGGGAGGTGGTGTATCATGTTATCTTCATGCATGTTAGCATATTTGTACATTTGGTATGTACTTGTTGAGGTGTTGACATGACAAATGGGATGAACAATGGTCAGCACTAGACTCACCATCAGCTCAATAAACAGTATGATTGAACCAGTGTTTCAAGTACATGTCCCCAGTGAATTTCTTGTACAGTTGCTGTCAAGTGTTGTCTCTGGTGACTGTCTTAAGTGCTGTGGTTGGTTATACATATTGTGAAAAGTCCTGTATAGATGTTGTCAGGTATCTCATGATGTCTATCTTGTACACTTGTGGTGTAAACCAATTCCTTGTGAATGTATGTTCCACTTTTGTCAAGAAACTGTCATGTAGATGTCCTGTCCAACAGATGTAATGTACAGTTATTGTTGAAGTTTGTTTGTCTGCAAAATTGAAGGACTACTTGAACTGATATAGGTCATATTGACCAAATAAAGAAAGAAGAGATCTCTGTGACGGACGAACAGCACACTGCCAACAGTATAATGAGTGAGAGGGATCCTCAGTTGTACAGGCGCTAATAGTTCAGATCTTTTCTGGCCTTAAGGGAACCTTTTACTTCTTTTATAAATTTCTGTGTAGATACATAGTGGTCTCACAGTGGGGGTTGAGCCAAAGAAAAATGGTTCTCCAAAAAGGCTATTGCGGGAATGTTTAGCTCATTTGAGTGACCTCTAGACAAAACGTGCTAAATCATATCCTTTATCTTGTTATTTATTAGTCAAGATATATCTCCAGAGAACACTACAACTAGGTCCTCTGGCAACTCAATCTACAACATGTCACAGCGTCAAGGAAGGACGAGTGAGGAATAAACGAGTGATTGTGGAATAGAAGTAGAGTAGCCAACTATAAGTAGTGTGTTGGTGGTCGACAGGGCTGAATGGACAAGAGCATTCGATTTTAAACTTCCGCTGTGCTGATGTCGAGGTAGCGGATTCAACCCTTTACCGATTAATTTGACAAAACTTTTAACTTCTCGTCCTTGACTTGGGGATGCAAATTACAAGTACCTCAGAAGTCAGAGTGGGCTCGCCTGATAGCTAGTGACACTGGTAATAGTGGAAGCTAATCCATATGCTCCGTGGCGAAGGGCTTACGGACGCGGTTCGTAATCCCGTATACCCGCGTTAGAAACATAGCTGTGAGCGATTTGGCAGCAGACCGCGTTGCGTTGGTTTTGCGTTGGTATCGGTGCCAGTTGTTCAGAAAGCAAAGGTAAACTAATGAACGTAAACTTGCCAAGAGATCACAGCGGCAGAAATGCTGGTGTTGACTGCGATGTCCTGTAAAGGATATGAAAAAAAAATCCACACGCAAAAATTCAGCTCATTGAAAACTACTTTTATTTAATCCCCCCCCCCCCCCCCCCCCCCCCTTAAAAAAAATGTGTATGTGCGATTTTGTTGTTGTTCGCATATCCTTTAAAGGACATCGCTGTCAACATCAGCATCTTTCAGTTGATTGTTGATTCTTGGCAAGATTACGCTCAGTAGTTTGCCATTGATTTCTGAGCGACCGGCTCACATACCCCGTAAGTTACCGACGCAAAGAGAACCACTATCGATTCTCGCGCACGTTACGTTACTCACGAGAGTATAGGCCTACGGGATTACGGAGAAAGTCGTGTAACTCCTAGACCAGAGAAACCGGCGTATGTGCGATTACAAGGATGAAATATCGTGACACTACTTAGACAAGCTTAATCGGTAGCACTTCCACTGCAGAAACCAAGGATGTCAATACTGATGTCCATGATGTACACTGATTAGCAGCACGCGGGAGCCGTCCTTGTCTGTTCTACACCACGTGTGTACGTGTCATAAGTGTGCATATCATTTCAAGAGACACGATAGTTGCGTCATTCGATACCTGCACTCTCTGACCGTGAAAGGGGAGAGACTGATCACTTATTCCTGCGTGGACTCCGGCCTAATAAAATGTGATGGCTCTAGGACTTCTCAGACCTGTAGCTACCGGGCTAGCTACCTAGATAGATAGTTGCGTCAGGGACATGAATCTTGCTGCTATGAGATGGCGCCATCTGTCGTATTTATCTGCCCATTATCTATACTTATTTGTACAAAGACTTTGGTCTAATTTTGCCTTTAATGACAGGGAGAGTTGAAGGTTTTAATCTTGAGTTTCATGTGTCTCCTGGGCTGCGTTGAGTATCTGTTCGTAGGTGTTTTTTTTTTTACAATGTTAGTTGCATATTCTTTAAGGACGACGTAGTCAATCCCAGCCCTCTTCAGCTGTTTGTGTTTTCTTGGCAAGTTTACATTCAGCAGTTTGCCATAGCTTTCTGGACCACCGGCACTCATACCATTGTATGAAAATCAACGCAAGGCAATCTGCTTCCAAATCGCATGTAGCTGTGTTTCGAAAACGGTATGCGGGATTACGCATCGCTCCCATAATCCCATCATTAGAGAGCCGGCGAGAATCTGCCCATGTTTCTTCTGCGTGGTCTCGAGGTATGATGTCCGCCTCGAGGGCTGGAGGTTCCGGGTTCAAGCCCCGGTGATGACCGGGATTTTTTCTCGTGGACTTCTAGTAACACAATTTCCCCTGGTCTCTGGGTAGTGAGATCGGACGCCCGTGTGTATTGTTGCGCTCGTAAAAAATCCCTTGGCAGTTGGAAATCGAAAAAGAGTAGCCTAACGGCGCTGCCCGGGCAAAATTTCGAGTTAAAAATCTACCCAAAGTATTTCAGAATCCTCGTCGGTGCTATGGAGTTCGTGCACTGAGCTGAGTTTCTCCAGACTCAAGTTTGAGTTAAGAGGAGAACGGAGCACTTATGGGTTGCACTCGTGTGCCGTGATGTTGATCCGTCGACTAAACTAAACTAAACTAACCTGGGTTGTACGCACAAAGTAGAAGTTTATCAAGCTTAATTATAACAATATGTTTGCCATTTTCGGTGTGTTTTCTCTGCAAATTCTGTACTCGTAAACATATATTTCTAAAGTCAGCATTTCTAGGTCTCCATTCTACTCTAGCCGACGCATGTGGCGTATGGGTAGTAAACGCAGTTTCATAATCTCGACATACAATGTCAGCCGCTGGAGGATCCGGTATCAGACTGTCTTGCGTTGATTTTCACAATATGTCGACGTTTCAGAAAGTAATAGCAAACTATTGAACGTAAAACTGCCTAGAAAATCACAAACAGCCAAGCAATGCTGAGGTTGATTGCGACGTTCTGTAAAATATACATGCGACTAACGTATACACTAATGAATCTAAGAGTATTCGTAAAGCATTTGATGCAAGGTGTAACACGCCTTCGCTATTGCAATAGCATCCACGTTTGACACTGGGAATAGCGTGTCTGTATAAATATGTTGTGTATTACTTTTCACTGGACGTGTATACTGGTGTGTTGATTCTTGAGTAATTGCGACAATCAGATTGCTAATGGTACTATTAGTGTTGGAACTCTTTGCTGGCTGCTGAGGATGGGGACGGAGCGCTTATGGGAATGCCCCGAAAGCTGTGATGTCGGTTCCTAAATCAATCAATCAATCAATCAATCAATCAATCAATCAGTCAATCATCCTTCATGTTTTCCGTCTTCTACAGCAATAGTTTCTATATACAGACACCTCTGTAACGAGTTTTACTGTGATGTTATTGCATGTATATTAAGTAAGCCTGTTGATCTGTATATCTGTATATATATACAGATCAACAGGCTTACTTAACATACATGCAGTAACATCACAGTAAAACTTGTTTCCGACTTGAGCGTGTTGATTTTCTTTATTCTAAATTATATTGCTTGCGTTTTATAGACAATAAGTTTATGGGCAATAACAAAGCGGGATCTTAAATGGGGCGCCTTAAAATAACTCCATGTTAGTCTCCAGAGTGAATAACTTGCGATGTTCGCCTTATCATTGTATATTATAATTGTCTCTGTCTATTTAGGATCTGTGTAAGTATAAATTACAGAAAATGCTAAACAAAACAAAACAACAAGATGAACAACAAGTAAACTGACATCTGCTTTCTACTTTGTTAATTCAAATATCCAACTAGTGTGTAATAGAGATATAAGGGGGGGGGGGGGGGGGGGGGGGGGTGGGGAGAGAGAGAGAGAGAGAGAGAGAGAGAGAGAGAGAGAGAGAGTACACGGGAATATGATTAACAGTTAACAATAACATGCTATTTTTAGAATGTAAAAAAAACACTGCTTTCATTACTATTCCCTTCACGTGAATAATTACATAGAGTGAATCAGCATGGGTACACTCAGATATCTATGAGATAAGAATAGAAGGCGATAACAAAACATCATGAATCATCATCATCATGTGCCATGCAGATAAGCGTGGGCGGTCATGTTTCGCCATCTCACACGATCACCAGAGTCGTGAATCAGCTCCGTGCTCTTGTGACAACCATGCCACGTGGCCAATCCATCCATATTATCCATCACGCGAACTCATTCCAGCTTTAGAGGTACGAAGTGGCTTCAAATGAAAACCTTAAATGTTTTATGTGTGTGTGTGAATATATTCCGAAGTGGTAAAGAACAAATGTATCTTTGTTCGATGTAGTCACCGATGTGTTCAATGCAAGTCCTCCAGTGCCGATAAAGTGCTTGGATTCCTGTAGAAAAATCAACTCTGGGGTCACTAGTCGGTGTGCCCGACCTGGTCGTTTACAGTCTGTCTTAGAAGTCACGCCGAATTGAAATTTCCTACTCCACTCAAACACTCGCTGAACTGACAGACATGCATCACCATACAGGCCCTCCATTCGCCGATGAATTTCTATAGGTTTCACCCCTTCACTGACAAAAAAGAAGAGGAGCGGCTGGCCGAGAGGCTAGAACGCCGGACTCTCATTCGGGAGACCCGGGTTCGATCCCTCGGTAAGGTGTGGGATTTTTTTCTGTCGAGGGCAAAAAGAAAATCCTAACCTGCACAGTTCGCGGCGACTGCACTAGCCAGGCGGCCTTTATTCCTCAGGCTCAAAGACCCCTCTGCCATACACCGCAAGGTACTATATTGGCAGTAAATGACTGACCAAAAATAAAACGGATAACAGAACGCTACACCTCTTTGGTGCATGTCAAAAGTGGGACTGTCATCTTCAAACTGTTATGACGTCACCATCTTCGTCTGCACCGTAATGTCACGTGCAAACTAAAATATCATCATCATCATCATCATCATCATCATCATCATCATCATCATCATCATCATCATCATCATCTTCTTCTTTCTGTCGTTCTGTCCTTCTCCTTCTTCTTCTCCTGCTTCTCATTCTTCTCCTACTTCTCCTTCTTCACCTTCACTCTTGACATCATTAACAATATTGGCAGGTTATAAGACAATAGCATGGTTACTATAATTTTTTTCACACTTTTAAGGTTTTCATTTGGAGCCCCCTTGAAATTGTAATGTACGTCCCCATGTCAAGGACGAGAAGTCAAAATTTTAGTCCAACTGACCAATGTAGGGGTCGAACCCGCTTCCTCGGCATCAGCAGACCGTTTCATTTTATATTGTCACATCCTGCTGCAAGCAAGATCTGTCTTATTTGATCTATTAATTCGTTGAATCTGAACGTTTTTTTAAAACTCCCTCAGTTCCGAAGTGACTCTGTAAACACCTTCAGACGGAGACATTTATTGTTGCAACACACGACATTGGGTAGAACGAGTTAAAGTCACCTGTCGTTGAATGACCTAACTAACAGAATAAAAGAATACCGTCACGTGATTGCCAGACACGTGACTCAATATATGTTATGTTTATGGGAAAAGATAGCTTACTAAGATGGCATCAAATAAAACAAAACGTTAAAGCATACTAACCGTGTCGATTCAATCCATAACATCATCTTCAGGTACAGAACACAGTAAAACAAACACTACACGTACATATCGTGAACCTAGTTGTCACTAGTGGATTGAGATGTGTTTATGCCGAGTTCATATTGTTTGCGTCACTGGTCTTTATTGTCAAAACTTAGTGAGGATCATCATCATCATCATCATCATCATCATCATCATCATCATCATCATCATCATCATCATCATCATCATCATCATCTTCTTCTTTCTGTCGCTCTGTCCTTCTCCTTCTTCTTCTCCTGCTTCTCATTCTTCTCCTACTTCTCCTTCTTCACCTTCTTCTCTTTCTTCTCTTCCTTCTTCTCCACCTTCTTCTTCTTCTTCTTCTTCACCACTTTCTTTCTTTCTTTCTTTCTTTCTTTCTTTCTTTCTTTCTTTCTTTCTTTCTTTCTGTCTTTCTCCTCCTTTCTCTTCCTCTTTTCTTTCTTTCTTTCTTTCTTTCTTTCTTTCTTTCTTTCTTTCTTTCTTTCTTTCTTTCTTTCTGCCTGCCTGCCTGCGTGCCTGCGTGCCTGCCTGCCTGCCTGCCTGCCTGCCTGTCTGTCTGTCTGTCTGTCTGTCTGTCTGTCTGTCTGTCTGTCTGTCTGCCTGCCTTTCTTCCCGGCTCATTGTTGTTCGAAGAAGCTGACAGACGAACCGCTGCCGAATAATTGGTCATGATCGATGAACGGCCGCTTGTTGTCACACAAAAAGAAGCAATTTCCTACAGCAGAAACCAGACGCAACTGTCAATGAGCGCGAAGGGACATCCACCCGAACGTTAGAGGGCATCAAGATCGATAACCCTTCAACAAAACGATATCATTACGGACAACACAACACGGCTGTCGTTGTAGAACATACTGCAATTATAGTTAATATATAGATAGCTAGACTCCAGCAACTATTGGCAACCACTCACCAAGCTTAACCATGGGTATCCCATATCAAAGGAGAAGTAAAGTGCTAGCCTATGGAACACTCTGGGGCAAGGCAGTGTACCCGTTTAGTCCCCAGATCAGGTTTACGTGAGGTCTTGTGTGCAGGTGGTGGATGAAGTTGAAGAGCAGCCGACAGATAGTTGTAGGTTGTAGTCCCACATTTAACAACGGTAGACAGAGGATCTCTTTTTGGAGGCATTGTCTACGGTCGTCGACCAGTTTGGTCACTGCTAAGAAAGAAAGCAATGGCAAACTACCTTCTTTACAGATGCCAAGACAGTCACGATTCGTGCTCCATAGGAGCAGCCTCGTCCAGTAGGGGTAATCATGTGCACCAGGTGACTCCAGACAGCTAGCAAGCGACTGAGTGAAAATATCATGCTTTATAATAAATACGTATTGCACATAATATTTGCAGGGCTGTTAATGTAGTTGTATCTGTTCCCTTGTGTATGTGTGCGAGCGTGTGTGTGTGTGTTTGTGCGTGTGTGTGTGTGTGCTAAGGAAGGCTTTCTATCAGCAACGTCCATTCTGTCACCTGTGATTGTATCCTTAAAAAGATGACCAAATGCATGTTGGGTTTTGATTTACCTTTACCTGTCTTACCAGATATCTAAACTGCATATAATAATACAGCCCACCATTGAAATGAATTCGTCATTTTATGTTGGATTTATGAACTTTGAAAATGTCACCGGAAGCAGAGATAGTGGTGTGTTTATGAAGGGACAACATTCATGCCAATAAGAGACACACTTACTAGATTCTATCTTGGTTGGCTGCCCGTTAAGGAAAGAATGGAATGTTCTGCCGTAGATGCCCTTAGCCCTAGCTAAGTTCAGCATGCCCTCACTTGGTTCCAGTGCGTCCAACGTCACAAACCCTCTAGCCTTGAGCTGTGGACAGATTACATATTTACTTGCAATACAACTCGGTATGGACAATTGTATTGGTCTGTCAGTGTGTGTGTGTGTGCGTGCGTGCGTGCGTGTGTGTGTGTGTGTGTTTTGGGGGGGGGGGGGGGTGTTCTTCCCTTTCTCCATTTACCTCAATGAAGGTGTCTTTGTCAGATGTGACTGAGCTCCCGTATGACAGTAGACGGTACTACTATCTGCAACTGTTAGTGTTGGCGGCGCTTACCAAACCCAACACCCCACATTATGTCAACGGCTTCAGGCGGAGGAGTGCAATTGGGAGGGTACTGTAACCTAGTGCGAGGAAATGCAACCTAAAGACTAAATGGCATGGCAAGGCAGACCAGGCCCTAAGCCTAGGTCGGCAACTGATCTAGGATGGAAGCTCCGACACGCGGACAGTAAGACGCACAGCTTTGCTGATCCGACAGCTTCTGCATCTTGTCCAGACGTATTGGTGTTATCTTTCTTCTGGAGTAAACTAGACAGGCCGAGAGAGGGATCATGCTGCTCGGACAACACATGGTTATGGTCTCTAAATTCAGCCCAGGCTTTGTGTTATGGAGAGGTATAACTTCATTTTACAAACGATCGTCTGTCAGACGGCAAGGTGCCAGTCAGTCATATATATTATATATATATATCTATATATATATATATATATATATATATATATATATAATTTTTTTTCATCCATCATGTGCCATGCCGGAAAGCGTTGGCGATCATGACTCGCAATTTCACTCGATCAACAGAGTCGTGGATCAGTTCAGTGTTCCTGTCTCGACCATGTCATGTGACCAAGCCATCCAGGTATTTACTTCTCGATCTTCCCCTTGGTCTGTTCCCTTCGATCTTGCCAGTTGTCACAAAGTTGTGGATTTGATATTAGAAACATTGGACCGGTAGGCGGACACTGACCACTGAGCTGCCGTGACTTCCTGGCAGAGACGAGTCCAACAAACCAAGAAGTGTTTGCTCATCGTCCTTGTTCAACTTATGCCGAGTTCGTTGGTTTGGAATGATTAAGTAAAAACAAGGCTCTTTTACAGGCCTCAATGCGCATTGGCCATAAGGTGTTGGGCCCATATTTGTGATCAGTACAACACCGGTGGCCTTTACTTCCCAAGACATTTCCTGGTACTGATATCTAGACTAAGCAGACCTGGGAGATCATTTCATTTCTAGCAGGTGTATATTTGTGAGTCTTTGGGTTTTACAATGTGTTTGTTATAAAGAGGTCATGCTGAATGCATAGCTCCATCACTCTGCTTCAACTATCATTATGTGCACTATATTGGTCTCCAAATGCTAAAGATGCGTCTCTATGTCCGTTCTATAATGTCTAAGTCTTACATTGAAGTCTCCTATAACGATGATGTCTTGCTTCTCTGTTGTATTTAGTGTATCATTGACGTCTTCAAAGAACACCTTGCAAGCTGTATAATTTGTATTTGTATAACATATTGCGTATATTTGCACATATGTAGTAATTGCTTGCTATTTTATTCTCACTGTTATGATTCGTTCATATATGTATTTTATTTCTAGTGTTCTTCTTGCTTATTGTTATTCAATGACTAATCCTACACCGTGTCTTGCCCTTTCTTTTTGGAGGAACTCTTTGCATCTTTTCCCCTGTATTCTTGTATCCTCTATTTCCATCAGTCCCATCTGTCATCTTTTCCATTGTTTCTATGCATTCTTCTTCTTTACTGTTTAAACCGCAGAGTGTCTATTTTCGAATCTCTAATTTGTCTCGTGTCCTTTAACATTACTAGGTCTGTTTCCATTTGGGTCAGTCCGATTTCCTGCATTCTTTTTTCTTCGAGCATTAGGAAAAATCCCATGCCGACTTGCTAGGCCAGTCGCAGGTTAAGAACAGCACAATCTGGCCAAGGGAAGTCCGTCTTTCCCCTCCTTTGGCCTTTTTTGAAATAAGAACATGATTACCACACAGAAGCCTGCTATTATCTCTATCATTCTAATAGACCATGGACTGGATTATAAAGGCACCAATAGCTACCGTCGAAAATAAATTCAGTGGACTCTTAACAGAGCACCTTGGTGATCTGGACCTCGCTGATGACATTGGCGTCCCGTCCATCAAACGAGATTAGATAGATGCACGATAAACTAATAATATATTTTAGGAGATCACGACAATTTGGTCTTAAAATGCACAAGGCAAATACCAAGATCATGAGAATAAACCAAGACTATTATAACCCGATTTCTCTCGGTGAAACCTCACATGAAGATGTGGAATCATACACATATAGGGTATATTTTAACGACTGTGCAGTGTTTGAAAATATTGCCGGTCCAAGTTTTGTATTCACCCTCTGTAAAGTTCATACAACATAATAGGTAAATATAAAACTTGGACCGGCAATGTTTTCAAACACTACACAGTCATTTAAAATACAACCTTTTGGGTAACAACAGAAAGATGGGGAAATAGATCAGATATTAACTGATTCATTACCGAAGGATAATACATCGTCAAATTTGACCTCCCATATAGACAGAAGGACGAAATATAGCCATACTACGGCCATGGTGTTATTTGTTGTATTTCATGGTATCTTCCACAATTTCAATGCTCAATGAATAAACATTTACAGTATAATATTTGGTCATTTGATTGTGTTCCATGTTTGGTCCAAACCTACTTGTTTGTTTGGTACTGACTCAGTTAAAATAGGAGAACAAAATACAAGAGGTGTTTTTATAACACTCGTAAGATTGCGGATTAAACAGATATTAAAGCTAGTACCAAACTAAGAATATGTAAACATAATGTTAAATCAGTGCTGCTGTATGGATCAGAAATATGTTTGCACGACGAAACTAATGACAGATAAACTACAGACATTCATTAACTGGTGCCTGCGGATAACAGAAGAACTTAAATACTATGACGGAATCGATCGTGTGGGGTTTAGAGAGAAGAGAGAGAAGAGAGAGAGAGAGAGAGAGAGAGAGAGAGAGAGAGAGAGAGAGAGAGAGAGAGAGAGAGAGAGAGAGAGAGAGAGAGACAGAGAGAGAGAGAGAGAGAGAGATGAAGAGAGATGAGAGACGAGAGAGAGAGAGAGAGAGAGAGAGAGAGAGAGAGAGAGAACTAGACAGATTCCAGCAATTCAAGAGGTGGGGAAAAGATGTTGGCACTAGATGGGACGCACACAAAGAAAACACGTCTTTTCCTCTTCCTCGCTCCTCTGTCGAGGGGAGTCAGTCACATCAGGTTATGCGTCTCAGAGGTCAGTGTGTCAGACTTCGGCACGCATTTCTTCACGGTATGTTTCCCCAGTGGTTCTCAACCTTTCTGGGCCCATGCACCCCTTCACCATATGTTCAGAACGTCACCCCCACCCCTTTCGTATTTCCTCCTTATAAATCCCCACCCCGCCCTTACACAGTATACGTAAAAATGGAAGGTAAATTTAATAACGCACACTAGAACAAGTCTAGACGTCTTGCATTAACGCGATCTTGAAAAATCGTAAACCCCCCCCCCCCCCCCCCATCCCCTCCGGAACCCTACAATTTCCCACCGGTTGAGAGCCATTGCTCTAGACAGATTCCATCCAAGGTAACGGCTCCACCAACCTGTGACTAGATGAGATGAGATGAGATGAACGAACGAACGAACGAACATTCTTTAATTTCAAAGGGTTAAGAATTGGGCACGCAGGCCCGTCTGACATTTTGCCCTTTTTCTTTCTTTCCTCTCATACATTCTTTCATTCAGCATCACCTATGAAGCAAATCTTTTGACAAAAAAGAACAATAAGCTTAAAACGAATGAAAATTAATCAATAATACATGACTAACTGAGGCAATGTTTAACATGGGCATTATAAATACCTAAGGAAGGTGTAACGTGCCATACATATGGGAATGTTTTTTGTCTAGTTGTCGTTTGAGATAATTTACCCTTGTTATTATCTTATTTGATATTTTTCGTTTGTTTATGGGGACATGTAGTCTGTACTAAGGTAGTGTTCAAACAGGTTGCGAATGTATGTATAATGATTGGTGGTGTCTTTGATTTCTTGTGGAAGATTGTTCCACAGCTGAGTGGCAGAGTATGCTAAGCTTGTTTTATATGTCAATCCTAGGTTTAGGGACATGGAGTATATTAGTCGTTCGCTATGTCTTGCATTATATTTAAACAATGGCCAAAGGCAGCTTGGAGCATTTTGAAATAGGATTTTGTGAATTAGTTTAGTCTGATTAAATAGTAGGCGTTTGTGGAGTGGCAGTAACTGAAGACGTTTATGTAGATTAGAATTGTCGGTAAGCTTTTCACTATTAATTAAACGCACTGCTCTTTTCTGGAGTGAATAAAGGCGTTTTGCTATTGATTTGTAGCATCCATCCCAGATTGTGGAGCAATAATCAATATGTGTTTGTATATGGGAAGTATAGAATATCTTTCTTGTGTTTTCATCAAGGAAATTTTTAATTTTGGCAAGTTGGTATACTTTTTTGGCTATTTGTGCAACGAGAGCATGAACATGTGAGTTAAAAGTTAGATTTTGATCAACGATGAGACCAGTGCCTTATGCTCGGTTACACTTTCTACAGGCGTGCTACCAATGTGCAGCCGAAGAGCTCTCTGTGAGTTTAGATGAGATGAGATGAGATGAGATGAGATAAGATGATACGAGATGAGATGATGAGAGCAATTTTGCCAGGGCCTTCCAGCGTATTTTTACCATTTCCAACTGCCGTGGGATTGTTACAGTGCACAGCTTGCCTACGGGACCTCCTGTTATTTTTTTTTTTTTAATGTCTGACATATGCCTGGGTCATTGACATTGACGTGGGTGACCTGTAGCGGGGCTATGAGAAAAACAACCAGCCATGAGAAATAATGGTGAGGGTGAGTGCAGACCCCCAGGGTGGATGGAGTGAGAGACAGTTTAGTTTTATGTGAAGTCAGGAGACTTGAAGGGGCGGTGGAAGCTGAGCCCGACTGAGGGTCGGATCGTTTTGGAAAGTTGAGTGTCAGGACCAGAGAAGTGTGGGTCCTTGGTCTGTAAAGTGAATGATTGGGGAGTTAGTGATAGAACTCTGCCCTGTGGGTTTTCAGTGATGGGAATTCTGAGACTAAGGATTAAAGACTGAGCCCGGTTATCAGCAGACATAGTGTATTGAAGCGGAGCCCTAGAGAGGGTCGGATAGTTAGCAGAGGCTTAGACCCAGTGTGTGGGTTGTATTGTGTGAGGTCCGACCGTGGAGAGTAGCTGGATAACTGTCTTATAAATTTGAGATTAAGAAGGCCTGAAGAAGGCAGTGATGTGTGCGTGTTAAGTTGTGAGGAGGATATATATATTCTGTGGATTATATTGTTTTCTGGATATAGAAATATGTTCAAGATTATGTGCGCCAACTCAATCTTGTTCACTGACGGGTGGATGTGTACTGCGGGGGTGAGTTGTATTGTGAGACAGGTGGCTAGCTCAACTTACACTCCGTATTGACATACAAGGAGTATTGTAACCTAGACAACGACCATCTCACTCGGTTATCATTAAGAACATCGTGAGAATGTCCTTATCCGAGAAGACCAGCGCTGTGCTGAGGGGTTACGGGCGCAATTCGCAATCCCGCATACCACGTTAGTAGCACAGCTGCTGGCGATTTTGAAGCAAACCGCCTTGTATTGGATTTAATACAATGGTATGAGTGCCGGTCGTTCAGAAAGCAATGGCGAACTGCTAAGCGTAAACTTGCTAAGAAATCACAAACAGCCCAAAATGTTGTTGTTGACTGCGACGTTCGATAAAGATTATGCAACTAACTCTTATATCCGAGAAGGCTAGGTATAAGATCTCACTGGCCAAGAGATCAGAGGGAGGGAGCGGGGGGGGGGGGGGGGGGGGGCGACGTGTGACATCATTAGACACTGGTGGTTCTGGGAACAAGCCCAACCTTATGAGGGGAGCGAACCTGGAATCTTCTTAAATTTAGGCGGACAAAGAGGCCTCTATGTCCGAGCTCCACCTGAACCTTAGTCGGACACCGAAGCCTCTATGTCCGAGCTACCATTCAGCCTGAGGCAGACACCGTAGCCTCTGTGTCCGGGCTCCCCCTGAACCAGAGGCGCATACTGTAGTCTCTATGTCCGGGCTCTACCTGATCCTGAGCCGGACAACGTAGCCTCTATGTCCGGGCTTCCCCTGAACCAGAGGCGCATACTGTAGTCTCTATGTCCGGGCTCTACCTGATCCTGAGCCGGACACCGTAGCCTCTATGTCCGGGCTTCCCCTGAACCAGAGGCGCATACTGTAGTCTCTATGTCCGGGCTCTACCTGATCCTGAGCCGGACACCGTAGCCTCTATGTCCGGGCTTCCCCTGAACCAGAGGCGCATACTGTAGTCTCTATGTCCGGGCTCTACCTGATCCTGAGCCGGACACCGTAGCCTCTATGTCCGGGCTTCCCCTGAACCAGAGGCGCATACTGTAGTCTCTATGTCCGGGCTCTACCTGATCCTGAGCCGGACACCGTAGCCTCTATGTCCGTGCTTCCCCTGAACCAGAGGCGCATACTGTAGTCTCTGTGACCAGGCTCCACCTGATCCTAAGGCGGCGGGGTGGCCTACGTGTCCGGGGTCCCAT
>JACEFZ010026709.1:677500-680000 GCA_014155875.1 Cepaea nemoralis
GCTCCAGCGACGAGACCCACACGAGTCTCCGAAAAAGTTACACTCGTGAACCGAATGACGTAGCCTGGAATCGAACCCAGAGCCTTCGGAGTGTGAGGCATACGGAGTTACCACTTCGCCACGGAGACTCGTAAGTAATAGTAGAGAGGCATTGGGGGGGGGGGGGGGGAATTGCAAGCAATAGCAAACTATATGAGGTATGGGAGAGATTATTGACTGTGTACACCAGTGGTTCTCAACCTTTATTGGCTCATGCACTCCTTTACTGTATTTTCAGAACGTCACCACCCCCCCCCCCCCCCCCCCATTTTTTTTCCATATTTCCTTCCTGTAAATCCTCCCGGTCCCTACACAGCATATATAAAAATGGAAGCTAAATTTAATAACACATACTAGAATAAGTCTAGACGTCTACATAAAACTTGATTTGCGGGTCTACTTACGTTATAAAACGAATTTCAGAAGGGCGAGAAGTACAGAACCGTAAAGTTTGGAGGGAAAAACAATATCAAGTAATCGGTTCTTGTATTAACTGAGCTTGAAATAATCTTTATCCCCCCCCCCCCCCCCCCCCCCCCCCCCACTTACCCATGAAAACCCTAAAATTCCCCCCTGGAGGGAAATTCCCCGCCGTTTGAGAACTACTGGTCTATACCCATTAATAAACCAATGATAGAAGATGTAGAAAGATGTCATATTCTCAGGGATAATATCAAAACGATATTACATGCTACTTTATCCATACGTTTTCTTGGTATAATCCATGCCATGTGACGTTGGTGATCATGTCTGCCCACAGGCCTCGGTCTCGTGTGCTACCAATCATTTCTGATACAGATGTTCCTCCATGCCATGATGTCAAAGTGTCCAGTATCTTCTCTCTTAATCTCCACCTGCCTCTCTTCCCCTCCAGCCTTCCAGTTGTGGCGACATACTCCAGCTTTACCATTCTTATGACATGCCCAAAGAAAGGGTACTGTATATTTCTGATGCGATTGACCAGTTCTCTTTATAAGTTACCTCCTTTCAAGATTTTTTCACTGCTCTTTCTATCCACCCAAGTTGCTCTCATCATTCTTCTATAAAACCGCATCTACACATCCTTGACATTATTCCTCACTTGCCCGGTAATTGTCCATGATTTATTTTCATACATCAAGCTTGGCTCAATATAGTTGTTAAGAACATTTTCCTTAACTCAATCGGGACATCCGCGTATATTTCATGCGCTTACCCATTCGATGTGGCGTTTACATCAATACATACGCTGGCGGTGTATAGGCAGCACACAGTCCATGCATATTTCTTCCGCTTCTGTTTCGTTGCCTTCAGGAAAATCAATAGTCACCATGTAATCTCAACGGCAAGTTGCACGCTGAAGGAATACACGAAAGCAGATTCTCCCGTCCACATTAACACCCGCCACCGCCCCCACTTCTTCTATTGCAGCAAGTTTTAACGGTGAAGCAAATTGCCAAAGTTATTATTCTCAATTATTCAGTTAGTAACGTTTTCTTTTAAAGACACACACTATTTCCTACTTATGCATCGTGTCCTTTAATGGGTACAAGTTCTGTCCCACTCAGGCATCGTGTCAATTAATGATTACACGTTATGTCTCACGCAGGCAACGTGTCTTTTTAATGGATACATGTTCTTTTCCACTTAGGCAACGTGTCTTTTAATGGATACACGTTCTGTTCCACTTAGGCATTGTGTCTTTTAATGGATACACTTCATGTTCCACTTAGGCAACGTGTCTTTTAATGGATACACGTTCTGTTCCACTTAGGCAACGTGTATTTTAATGGATACACATTATGTTCCACTTAGGCAACGTGTCTTTTAATGGATACACGTTCTGTTCCACTTAGGCAACGGGTCTTTTAATGGATACACATTATGTTCCACTTAGGCAACGTGTCTTTTAATGGATACACGTTCTGTTCCACTTAGGCAACGTGTCTTTTAATGGATACACGTTCTGTTCCACTTAGGCAACGTGTCTGTTAAAGTATACATATATTTGTAAAACATAAACCCAAGAGCTGTAAGAGGCCTTTCTGAATTTGTTTTCTGTGACAGGCTTGTCACTTAATCACAGCTTTCTAATGCCCACAATACCCACGCATTATCATAGCAGAAACATGAACGTTGCGGCTAAACTGTCTTCATCAGCAAACAATAACACTATAACTCTTTTAGTCACAGAAAAAAACCTAAGATTATTACTTTCACCCGGGCCAAACTATACACATCTTGGAGAAAACAAAAATCAATGCATTGTCAGATGTTTAAAGTGTGCTCTGAACAAATTAATTAGAGATGAGTCTAAAACTGACATAATAGCATTGGGAAAATTCCCATACGTGGTTATCCCTCATCTTCAACAGTCAGCGAAGAGTTCCAATACTAATGATGCAAGTGACAATCTCATTATGTGTCCGTCTAGCCTTTCCTCTGAATATTGAATGTCGGCCAGATCCTCTGGTAAATCATA